>OX458986.1:4200000-4458033 GCA_949774945.1 Hoplodrina ambigua | reverse complement strand
GACGTATAAAGATGGAATTTGGCAGAGGAACAGTTTATAGTTAGTAGGCTTCCTCTAGCAAAGGATTTTCCAAAATTCACTCCCTGGGAGGATGTAACGGGGGTCCAAAGTTTGCATGGAAAAATCAACTTTGACGCGGACGAAGTCGGGGGCAGTAGCTTTTTGCAAAATTCTTTTTTAACGTCTTACGTCATGCAAAGAACACCCCCTTAAAGTTTCAAGTCTCTGCGATCAGAGATTCTTCTTCTTTATCGTGTGGGCAGAAAGGTCTACGACCCCACACACCCTAGCGTCAGAGTTTCTGACCGCCTCAAGGGCCTCTGACATGGTTTGAGTGCAAGTGTAAATTCAGGTTTCCTCACGGTGTTTTCCTTCACTGATGTCAGTGATTTTCAGAGGGTGTGCGTTAAACCATCAGTGAGTCATTTAGGACAAAGAATTTTATATATACCTATAGATAGATAGATATGAGGTACAATTGTTGCAATACTAAACTTGCAACGTAAGTATTATTCACATAAAGCACAATAATTCTTACGGAAATGAATATAAATGACTTCTAAATGGAATATTGATGCCCATAGTTCCGATTTAACTAGATAGGAAACAAGCGATGCAAAGTGATTTTTTTTATAAATAAGTGTAAAATGATATTTCACCTTGATAAAATGATGTAAATAGATTTTTATTATTTACTTTACTATGTAAATATGTAATCTAAATATATAACAGCGAAAGGTCACTCACTTATCACGAAATATTGAAAACCGTTTGATGTATAAAGATGAGCAGGGAGGTAGTTTATAGTTAGTAGACGTTCGCTAAGAAAGGATTTTCCAAAATTCATCCCATAGGGGCATGAAACGGGGGTCGAAAAGCTAGTCCATACTAATATTATAAATGCGAAAGTGTGTCTGTCTGTCTGTCAGTTACCTCATACGCTTAAACCGCTGAACCGTTTTTGATGACATTTGGCAAGGACATAGTTTAAGACCCGGGGAAGGACATAGAATAGTTTTTATTTCAGAAATCACTCCCTAAGTCGGTGAAAAGGGGGGTGGAAGTTTGTATGCAAGTACGATATAAACAAGTTCCACGAGGACGTGGTCGCGGGCAAAAGCTAGTTTATTATAAATGCGGAAGTTGGCATGGATGTATGTTCGTTGCTCAATCACGACAGAACGGCTAAACAGATCTGAATGACATTTTTTCAGAGATAGATTATAGTCTGGACATGTTATTCCCGTGAGATATATACCAACTTTAACGCAGACGAAGTCGCGGGTAGGAACTAGTTTATAATTCATGCTTTTTTTGCACGTCATTGTGGTTTGTTTACATATTTTGTTGTGTTAAAACTATTTTAAAATGGTAATCCATTCTATTTACTTGATTATATATTATTTCTGCATTTAATTTTATACAAATGAATATTCATAGTTGGTATAACTGTTTATTAACTTGGTCTACTTTTGATGGCCAGTATCAGGTCAGGCAGGTAAATATTGGAAAGATTTTTAAAACAATTCGACCATAGACACTATACACGGTTACTTTTAAGTCGTCCTGGAACGGAAAGCCATAAACTCGATCATCGAACTCAGAAAAACTGTTCAGTACTATTTATGTTCGTCTAACTCGTCAAAGTGTACTGAACAGCAGATTTTTTTATTGTTACTTTTTGAAAAAAATGGTTCCAATCGTTTCGAGTTTATGGCTTTCAGTTCCAGGTCGACCTAAAAGTAACCGTGTATAGAACTATGTTCATAGTTTAATATAATGTCTATTGTCGAATTATTTAAAAAACCAAGCTTGCTGACTGCAGGTCAAGTAATAAAATAAAACATCCCCAAAGGGGTCGAATGAAAAAAAAAAATAGCGTTCGCTTACATCACAAAAAGGAGCCGTGTGAGAAATTTCACGTTCCTAAATGTTTCCAGTAGTTTCGGCTGTGTCCATCATGTTCTTCTTTTATTTATTTTATTATTTATAGACAATAAATAAATAAAATTAATAATAAATTTATAAGTTATTATTATTAGTTTTTAATATACTGAGTTTATGTATGTATGTAGGGACAATGAACAGTAGTATAAATTACAATAAACTTATATACTTATGTACTAGCTTTTGCCACGCGTTAAATTATGTCTTTGGCTATTACTCCGCTCCCGTGGGTCGTAGCGTGATAATATTAGACTATACTTTTCCTCATGAATCTGGCTATCATATACAAACATATTTTTTCCAATCCGACTGGTAGTTCCAGAGATTAGCACGTATAAACAAACAAAAAATCTCTTCGTCTTTATCTTCTATTATTATCTAATTTATCATAAATGTTAAATGTTATTTATTAATTACCTAAAACCCAATTATGGATAATTTATATAATTTTTAATTTACCAGAATTAAATGATTTATAATTGAATTGAATTTATAATATTAGTATGGATATGCTTTTATAATAATATCGTAATACTCACTTCAACTTTCCCCTGCTTGACCAGATACTCCGGCGTCTCTGGCATTGCGAGGAAGATGAAGAAGATCAGAGTGGGCACCAGCAGACCAAGCCACAGCATCGTCTTCACGCTCAGGAGATCGGCGAAGACGTAACTCATCAAGTACCCGATGTTTCTGTAAAATTAAAATAAATTACAGTAGTTAAATGTCTTACTAATGGTGGCGCGTGTGTTGGATCATTTGGTTCCCTTCAAGATGGTTGAGCTAAGTGGTGCTGATCCATGCGTCATGCTCGTGAACGAGCGCTGTCAGTTGGGATAGGCTTTAAAAAACAACAAATCAAAATCGGTTCATTCGTTCGGGAGCTACGATACCACAGACAGACACCCCGACACGTCAAACTTATAACACCCCGTCGTTTTTGCGTCGGGGGTTAAAAGTAAGGTAAAGCAACGAATTGTTAAAAAAAAAGGTTGGAATTAGGCAGAGTTAAATAAGTAGGTACTTACACTGATTTCATACAGCGAAAGATTAAAGTGGATATGCCTCAAATCCCGAGATTAATTATTTTAAAGAGTAGAAAATTCCGTAATTTAAAAAAAATAGTTATTTACTTTTACACAATTTAAACCATAATCCTAATGTAGGGCAACATAAATAAAAAAAATATTGTATTCTGATTTATGTTAATACTAACAAAAATTGTACGTTAATTATCTGTGTTTTGTTTGTCTTATCTATCACTAAGGTTTTTATTTTTATTTATTTGTAATATTGTTGGCCACACGGCATTGTATTAAAAATCCCGGGAAAACCCGGGAAGATCCATATTATTATCAACATTTCGATGCTAGTACCTACATAAATAACTGCCTCGGTGGTCTAGTGGTCGCAAAGCGCGACTGCTGAGCATGACGTCTTGAGTTTCGATTTCCAGGTTGGACAAAGTGTTATTGGGTTTTCCATCAAGAATTTCTCAGTAGAAGTCTCGGAGTCTGGATGTGTGTCCGGTTGATGGCAACAACCTCGCCCCCTATTACATGGGACATAATCATAACGGACGAAATGTGAGTGTACTAATGAGTACACCTCTGCCTAATCCTTCGGAAATTACAGGCGTGATGTTATGTTTATGTACTTAAAAACTCTAACTAATTCCGATCTCTGGTAATAATCAATAACATACTATTAGACGGGCCTGTTGGTCTAGTGGTTAGTGGCCCTGACTGCTAAGCCGGAGGTCGTGGGTTCGATTCCCACCCAGGACAAACTTTGTGTGATGAGCATGATTGTTAGTTCTGTGTCTGGGTGTGATTTATCTATAATATGTATGTATTTATAAATTATATAAGTATGTATATCAGTTGTCTGGTTACCATAACACAAGCTCTGCTTAGCTTGGGATCAGATAGCCGTGTGTGAGTTGTCCCAAGATATTTATTTATTTATATTATTTATTATTACGTTGTTCCGACAAAGTACCTGCGATCTAATGTTTATTCTAAGAGCGGAGCGCAGAGGTCATTAGGTACGTAACAAAACAATCTGGTCAAGTCTGTTCGTTGAACTATTACATGCATAATTATGTGTTATTTACGTAACGAAGTATCCCCATGGATATAAAATATTTTTTCTATAGGAATACTGGTTTTTGCCCCTGACTTCGTCCGTGTGGAAGATAAACTTGTTTTTTTTTACTTACAAAGACTTTGCCCTATGTAACATTTATTGTTATTTACAACGAATACAGTGTTAACATGACGCCTATAATCCCCGAAGGGTTAGACAGAGGTGTACCCATTAGTACACCCACATGTCATCACTTATGTTTAAGCCCCATGTAATAGGGGGCGAGCCTATCAACCGAGCACAAATCCAGACTCCGGGACTGCTACTGAGAAATTCCTGGCGGAAAAACCCAGTAACACTTTGCCCGACCTGGGAATCGAACCCAAAACCTGATACTCAGCAGTCGCGCTTTGCGATAATAAATAAATAAACTTACCGGCTTTTTTGGCAATAAATAAATAAACTTACCTATTTAAAATAAGGAGAGAACCCAAAGCCCCTCTGAGGTCGATATCACTGATTTCCTTCAGGTATATCGGCAGGACTATGTAGCAGGACGAGCAGGGGATACCAGCCACTGCTCGAGCCAGGATCACTGCCCAAGGCTCCAGGGACAGCAGCTTGATCTGCCAGTACACCTGAGGATAAGAGAAATAGATTTAACTAGGGTTACCAAGTCGTTAAACATAATAGCTGGACAGACCGGTCAGTTTGGCCGGACATTTGGGTCAGTGTGGCCGGATATTTGGGTCAGTTTGGCCGGACGCCCTACATTATTGAGGATTTTGTGTCTCTGAATTAAAAGGTATGACAATTTTAAAAAAATGTAAAATCAAGCTATTTCTTATTATTGCCATAAATTTTGTTATTTCGTTTATTCTAATTAAATATAAATAAAATCGAATGCAAAATCAGATTAAGTACTTCACTATTAATCAGGAAAATAAAGTCATTAGCCGAAATTAAATTATGGATAAACATTTATTTATTTTTAATTAAAAACTTAGCAAAAGCCGGACAAGCCGGAGACCGTTTATTATGGCCGGACACGCAATCAAAAAGCCTAACTACGTCCGGCTTTATCCGGACGACTGGCAATCCTAAAAGTAATAGTTATCAGTGGCGAAAACTACATACAACTCGAGGCTTTCCTTTGCAAGATAAGAGAACATTACTCTACCGCCATTGTAAAATGGCACAGTCCGTACTTATGTAAGACGAGGGGATGCCCTAGGAAGACCTACACTGGCCTTATTGGTACCTAACGTTCTACAGTAAGGTCAGGTGCGCAGTACTCGTAACCTATGACGAGATGTTTGAACGTGGATGAGGTAAAAGGAGTATTGTAAGGAACATCAAATATAAACACTATAAAAAAGGTTCCAGGGGATTTTTCCATCAGGAATTTTTCAGTAGCAGGTCTGGATTTGTGCCCGGGTGATGGCAATAGGCTTAGGCTCGCCCCCTATTACATGGGACTAAAAAGCATAACTGGCGAAATGTGGGTGTACTAATGGGTACACCTCTGCCTAACCCTTCGGAGATTAAAGGTGTGATGTTATGTTATGTTATAAAAAAGGTTACCGCCTTCAAAAAATACAAAGTGAAGAAAAATAACTTTAGTTTAAGAAGTCGGGGGATTTGTTTTGTATTCCCACCCACTTTCAAAACTTAAGTTGTTTTTTGTAGAGGCGGTTATTTATTTATTTATTTTTTTGGTTTTTAGTAGGTATCTACTTCAGTCAAAATCCATGAAGTATCTGTAAGGACTGTCATAGACCCACGTATGACAGCCGGGACCAACGGCTAACGTGCTTTCCGAGATACGGAGGATTCTCAGTGTGTAAAGATGGTCACCCATTCACTGACCAATCCCAGCAAGCGTAGCTTAACCTGATGGATCGACCCGTGCGGCTGTTATTACTTAGCCACGAGCATGTATTATTTTTTAATAAATACGAGTTTATATAATTACGTCACCAATAAATGAATCACGTGTATATAATTATGCCGTTATTGTCCACAGTATTAGCTAATCTATTACGTATGAAACCATTGTTTGAATTATATAATTATTATTATAGGTAGTGGTTTTATTTTTTTACCTAAAGAACCGGTGAAGTGCGAGTCGGACGCGCACACGAAGGGTTCCGTACCATCGTGGAAGATAAACAGTGTTGCCATTATAGTATCGAGACAGAAACGCAAAAAGAATCAGTAGGCTTACTCTTGAACCAAATCGAGAATGAGATTGGAATCGACATTACATGTACATCCGATCCAGTTTCAATTCCAATAAATATAAGAAGACATTTATTTATAGATTTAACGAGATATTTAATATTTTAAAATTTGGTAATTTACGTTTTCATTTGTATGGCAACCTCATGTCAATGGCTGTAGTCAAACATGCAGTCGATTAAAATCTCATTCTCGATTTTGTTCAAGAGTAAGCCTACAGGTCTCTGTATGAGGACCTCCTACCATTTTTCATTTTTATTTATTTTTATTATTTGTTGGTATAGCAGCAATTTAGCAAAAAACTCTCTAGCTATTACTGTTCATGAGATACAGTCCGCTGACAGACAGACGGACAGCGGAGACTTAGTAACAGGGTTACTTTAGCACCCTTCATGTTTAGAACCCTAATAAAATCATTGTTCATAAGTTTCGGAAGACAGTTACCGATTGTATGAAATATTTATTATTTCTCACAGTAAATAGTTTTTACCTACTGAAAACAATAAACAATAAAACTATAACGGGTGGAAAATGATGCTCAACGTAGCCGAAAGTCACGTGTTATTCCCATCATTGTGATATTTTTTTTTGTTTTAGACCAAACCTGGGAAATGTCTGCTTACGGAGATGGTGAAGGTCAAAGTTTCATCTTTTTGACACGTTTTTTTTTTACGAATATCCGTTTTAAATTTTGTAATTAAACTTTATTTTTAAGTAAAATGTTTTTATGCATATGCACCTGAAAGTACAATATTTTGTGTGCGTTACATTAAGCACTACCATAAAGAGTGATTTAACATAACATCACGCCTGTAATCCCCGAAGGGTTAGGCAGAGGTGTACAAATCAGTACACCCACATTTCGACTGCCTCGTTGGTCTAGTGGTCGCAAGTGCGACTGCTGTGCATGAGGTCTTGGGTTCGATTCCCAGGTCGGGCAAAGTGTTATTGGGTTTTTCCATCAGGAATTTCGCAGTAGCAGCCCCGGAGTCTGGATTTGTGCCCGGTTGATGGCAATAGGCTCGCCCCCTAATACATGGGACTAAAAACATAACTGGCGAAATGTGGGTGTACTGAAAGAGTGATTTTTCACGTAAAAAAAGTAATTTCCCAGTCAAAATGATTGCTGAATGTTAATTAGTTTGATGGACAGTACACGTAAGACGCGTAAAGTAACCTGTCTTTTTTAGAGTTCAAACTTAGCACGTACAAAATTTCATCAAAATCGGTTCAGTGGTTTAGTCGTGAAAGCGTAAAAGACAGAGTTACTTTCGCATTTATAATATTAGTATGGATGGATAAGATGGATTTTGTTAGCTCATTCTGGCGAAAAATTAAGTTCAATGGTAAAAAAAAAGGAAAAATAAAGCAATTGACAATCACGAGCTAAAAAAATGGAACAACGGAACAAGCACCCAAGATCTAAACGACAGTCGACAAATTAAAAGTGATACAAGAAAGTTAACAATACGGCGGATGTATTATGAAGGAAGGAAGCCACAGGGTTCAATACTCTTTGGCCAATTTTTTCTGCACCCTAGTTCACGCTTGAAGTAATTCGTATAGCCGTGCCACCTATTTGTAATCAAGAAGACTGTATTTAAGTAAACAATGATTTGATTTTGTTTTTCCGCGTTTGACTGCCACGTTGGTCTGAAAGCGCGGCTGCTGAACATGAAGTCTCGGCTTCGATTACCAGGTTGGACAAAGTATTATTGGGTTTTTCCATTAGGAAATTTTCAGTAGCAATTGATGTGATTGGTAGATTGTTGGCAATAGGCTCGCCTCCTGTAACATGTACTAATAGATGTACTAATAAGCCTACCTATTAGTACATCGGGGGGTACGGCAGTGCCCCCGCCAATTCGAGCGCGAAGCAAACACTGCCGTACCATCCTTTACTGGAATTATTTCGCCGCATTTTCAGGCCCCTATTTGAGAACCTCTGTATAAGACCAGAACGCAGAAATTTTCGTCATCCAGTAAGCTATAATCATATACTTAAAATCCAAAATTTCAAGTCTGTAGATCATTTAGTTCCAAAGTTAAGCGAAATCAAATTTTCGGTGGTACCTGGTTTTGTACCCTTGTGTACCTTAGACTTGGCACGACTTTGTCTAGATTTCATTACTTTTAAGAGATAAACTCGCAGCTCCAGCTAGTTTTTTACAGAACGGTTTTGGTGGGATCTATATTTCGCTAGTTATGTACGCTCCGCCTAACCCCTTAGGGGCGTGATGTTATGATGATGATGATGATACCAAACAAAAGCCGTTGATAGTATTAGCATGGTTTTTGATTAATTGCCCTGGTTCTGTAAGACGGGTTTACTGCAGACCGAGGAGAAGATGGCAGGGCGCCTTGGATGGCTTCCTCAGGATTGGCGAGATGAGGAAAAAAATAGACGAAAATGGAAAGAATTAAGGCCAAAATGCGGTCAAAACCAATACATTATAATTATGGGAAATTTATATCTTATTTTACTTTATGTCACATGTTACGAATCAAGTCGTTGCGTTGTTTTTCGTTTTTATAGTTCATTCTATGTTCTAGAATATAAATAGAATAAATTTAACATACCAAATGCAGTTTCTTGAGGAAAACCGTTGCGAATTCATGTCAGGTAGGTAGATAACTAAACAATTTAAAGTCGCAAACAATTTAATTGCATAGTTCAAGGTAAACAAAAACCTACTAAATCGGTTTATTTAAAAATAACACTCTCCCCGCGACTTTGCTTGCGTGTTTTTTCTTACGGATCTCTAATTTTTTAATAATAAAATACAGCGTAAACACGTAACGTAGCTTCCGATTGGCGAAAGAATTGTCAAAATCGGTTCAGTAGATTCAGAGAATACCCCCTAAAACAATGACATAAACATAAAGTATATAAACTCTCAAACTTTACCTCTATAAAATAAGAGTATTAACTAGCCTATTCCGCGACTTCGTTCGCGTAGACGTATACCTACCTACCATGAAAAATACCTACGGCACTCAGCAATAGTGTAGCTTCGTATCAGTGAAAGATTTTTTGTAATGGAACCAGTAGTTCTAGAGATTTCCTCTTACAAATAAATAACAAAAAAGTAAAACAAAAAATATTGTTCTAGAACATACATATAATACTTAAGTATAAACTAACAAAACAAAAATAAAACACAAAAATTTTTTTTTGCATAACCTTTTTTATGTCAATTGACAAAAAGTGTAATATCAATTAACCATTATTATAATTAGGAACACTAGTTTTTGCTCGCACTTTGCTCGCGTGAATTTTCTTAGATCCCAATTTTTTTTAAGTGATACCTTCTTTAGCTTTGCTATTGCGGGCGGAGACGAAGTCGCGGAATAAAAAAAGCCTATGTTCTACCTTGGAGTTCAAACTTCCCACATATTAAATATCATCAAAATCAGTTCAGTGGTTTAGTTGTGAAAACGTCATAGACAGACAGAGTTACTTTCGCATTTAAAAGTATAATATTAGTGAGGATTTAGTACCTATAGAATTTTTTGCCACTGCAACCGCAGTGTCAAAAACTAGATTGACTTTAAAATATTAATATTGCTTAAGCTGAGGCTACATTAGCGGGCGAAGATTCGTGTCGCGTTAACGCGCTAAAACATCGCATAGGTATAGGCATACGCGATGTTCTTATCTACACTAGGCGAGCGGAAATTCATCGTGCCGGATTGTGTTGTTCTCTGTTGTGACACGTAAAGGTGCTCCCTCACCGGGAGCATTCGCGTGTAATGTAACGTTACAGATTTGAGCATTACATCAGTGAAGGAGGAGAACCGAGCATTACAATGCGCTCCTTGAAATGATACAATGTGTAATATCTTGATATAATGCTTAATGCTCAAAGTCGAATCTATATGTTACATAACACGCAAATGCTCGTTAGTCAGGGAGGTATTTTTGTAATGTAATGCTCAAAGTTGAATCTATAATGTTACAATACACGTGAATGCTCCCGGTGAGGGAGCACCTTTACGTAGATGTAGTCACCCAAGCGAATATTATCGCGACGAATCACTTTGATGCGCGCCAGTTTACCGACATTGCTCCGATAGTACATCGTCTTTGCCTGAATACTACGCGTTGCAACGATCTACCCGGCCACACTCATCGCGTAATACGAATATTCGCCGCAGCCCGCTAATGTAGCCTTATCATTGTAATAATTTGGAATGTCTAAGTTTATCAGCTAGTTCAAACAAGTATTCATTGGAAAAACCCGTTATAGGTTTGGAAATTATTGCATCTTTATTACCTGCTTAACGAAAAGCGTAAGTAAGCTTTTGCATATCACCAAAACATGACGCGGATAATAAATAACATCATAACATCACGCCTGTAATCTTCGAAGGGTTAGGCAGAGATGTATGAGATGTTGTGTGATGTGTTTATAAATTATATATAAGTATTTGTATCAGTTGTCTGGTTACCATAACACAAGCTCTGCTTAGCTTGGGATCAGGTAGCCGTGTGTGAGTTGTCCCAAGATATTTATTTATTTATGTACCCATTAGTAACTACACCCAAATTTCGCCAGTTATGTTTAAATCCAATGTAATAGGGGGCGAGCCTATTGCTATTAACCAGGCACAAATCCAGAATCCGAGGCTGCTACTGAGAAATTCCTCATGGAAAAACTGCCCAATCTGGGATTCGAAACCGAGATCTCATGCTCAGTAGTCGTGCTTTGTGAGCATTAGACGAACGAGGCAGTCAAAATTAGTACCTAAATGTAGTTCATACCAAATGTGATGAAATTATCACATTTCAGTTAAGTCTATTGCCTATTTACACTAGGTATATAATAGATTATTTGTTTAGCACCTTATTAAGGTAAATAGAAGACATTTTAATCAATTATAGTCATGACGTGATGCTATCCGTACCTATGTCTGCAGACCTTGCACGAGCGCGCCAACGTAAAAGTTTTTGATTCGATTCTACGAGTATTTTCAAATTGGAATTACGTCATTGACAATGGCGAAGACACCATCGTGAACTTGTGCACTGTTGGATTTTTAACGCTCACCTCAGCGCCGAGAGTTGAAAATCCAACAACAAATTACGAAGTAATATTAAAATAATATTGTTTTAAGAGATGGCGGTAGGCTCTAGACTTATAAGTTTTTAATCGCCAATGGCTTTGAGCTAGCGTGGTTATTAATGTCGCTCTGTTTGAGAAGAGGCCTTTGCCCAGCAATGGGACGATAATGAGCTGGTATTACATATATTTACTAGCCCACGACTTTTGCCCACGATTTAATCCGCGTTATGTCGCATCCCTGTTTCATCCCCTTAGGGGGTGAATTCTGAAATTCTTCCTTAGTGTATGCGTAGCGTGTTATGTAACAGTCCATCTCAAAATGGAATCTTGAATTTTTACAATAGGCGAATGCCCGAATCTCTTATACAACAAGTACCTATAATCCATTGATATGAACAAAGCCTTATAACCAAAGAATAATTATTTGGGAAACCGGTATAATATGCAATTCAAAAATCGATCGAATTTACGTTTTCTTTTTATACGCGCGTTCATGCTAGTCCGCTGATATCACACTTAAAGAACCTTATTGTGACGTAATGAGTTCAAAGTTCTCCTAGAGTTGACATAATTGCAATCATTTTTGATGCTGCTTATTTAATTAAAGTTTATAATATTCTCCAGACCGATGTTAGTCACGGCGGCAAATCTCAATAGAGACTAGCGTCTAGATATTATAGTGCAAGAGTGTGTGCGCTAACATAGATGCTCTTGTCCTTAATTCTAAGGGGCCGTCTCCACGGGCGAGAGAGTCGCGGCACGTATTTCTATATACTCTTAAAACGTGGAAATACGTCGCATTACGACAATATCGCGATTCTCTCGCTCCTAAAGAGGGCCCCTAATAATCGGAAGGGACGGATGGGACCCTAAATATTTTTAAAAAAGTTAACTAAGTTACTTCTTGAGCTGCCGTTTCGGAAAGGCCGATAAAAAAATACAAAATTTAACCTAAGTAGTAAGTATGTAGTAAAGTCGTAATTATTTTGTAAATAGCTGTTAATTTTACATTTAGAAGCAGAAACTTCAATTTTATTTATTGACTCTTAAATGTAGTAATGGAGAAATTATGCCAATTTTAGATTCCTATATTTATTTATCTGATAATAGGTACTACGTGTTTACCCGCATTACTGGAGGCATTTTTAAAATGGATTATTTTAGTTCCATGTACAGTTTAACCTTGTTGACATTCTTGAGTATGTCTACCTTAAAATAAGTAGGTTCTAACAAAGGATCTAATTTTACATCACAAACAGGATTTCCTTAAGTTTATAATTATCTTCTTAACCGTTTAAAAAAAAAAGGATAATTTCAATAGGCTTATATCCAGATTAGCGTGTTCAAAATATACCTATTTAAATTAAAAAAAGAGCGACTGCTGCGAATGAGGTCTTGGGTTTAATTCCCAGGTACGGCAAAGAGTTATTGGGTTTTTCCATCAGGAATTTCTCAGTAGCTGCCTCGGAGTCTGGATTTGTGCCCGGTTGATGGCAATAGACTCGCACCTATTAGATGGGACTTAAACATAACTGGCGAAATGTGGGTGTACGAATAGGTACACCTCTTCCTATCCCTTCAGGGATTAGAGGCTCTATCCTGTGCGCAGTAAGGTCCTTCGACCCCACGCACCCTAGTGTCAGAGTTTCTAAACCGCCTCAAGGGCCTCTGACATGGTTTGAGTGGAACAGTAAGTCCAGGTTTCCTCACGATGTATTCCTATTACAGGCGTGATGTTATGTAATATATTTTTATTTGTATAATTTATGGTAGGGAGAGTTTTACAATAAATGTTGGATATTCAAGGAGTATTAACTGGTGTAAAACAAAAGAAAGAACATACTTAAAATAAAACAATATTGAACAGTACATAAGGTACGAGTTCTTATCACTCAAAGCAATTTATTCCACCATTAAATAGGTATTGTATGTAGTGTCAATGAACGGTGAATTTTGTGATTCTCCGGTCATTATAAATTATAGTAAGAATTTAACCCTTATGAGACATATGTTAGTCTGTCTGTTGTAAAAAGAGTTTTTATGTTATTGAATGGCGACTAACCCCGTCACGTAATATTAAAAGGTTTTTACTAAGAGATCTACCATTTTATGATCGTAAAACTAACAAAATAAATGGATCAGCTGATTTTTTTGGGTTGGTAACCAGAAAGTGCCCAGGTTTGGTCTGGGACAAAAAATTGATCACAATGATGGGAAGAATGTGACTTTCAGTAACGTTAAGCATCATTTTCCACCCGTTAAAGGTTTTATTGTTTAGTGTTTTGTAGGTAAAAACTATTTACTGTGAGAAATAATAAATATTTCATAACATAACATCACGCCTGTAATTCCCGAAGGGTTAGGCAGAGGTATACCTATTAGTACACCCACTTTTCGCCAGTTATATTTTTAGTCCCATGTAATAGGGGGCGAGCCTATTGCCATCAACCGGGCACAAATCCAGACTCCGAGGCTGCTACTGAGAAAAACCCAATAACACTTTGCCCGACCTGGGAATCGAACCCAAGACCTCATGCACAGCAGTCGCGCTTGCGACCACTAGACCAACGAGGCAGTAGTAAATATTTCATACAATCGGTTACTGTCTTTCGAAACTTATGACCAATGATTTTATTAGGGTTCTTAACTCGAAGGATGCTAACCGGACCCTATTTCTAAGCCTCCGCAGTCCGTCCGTCCGTCTGTCAGCGCGCTGTATCTTAATGTACCGTAATATTTAGAGAGTTGAAATTTTCACAGAATGTGTATTTCTAAAGCCGCTATACCAATATATAATAAAAATAAATACAAGTATCAAATTCAAGGTTGGTCCTATAGTAAAAGTGGATCATATTTCTGAGTACAACGACCCCTTTTCGGGTTTATATAGTAAACAAAAACTAAGGTTTTATACCTATTTTTTTTCTTTACACACATACATAACGCCTGTAATTCCCAAAGGGTTAGGCAGAGGTGTACCCATTAGTACACCCACATTTCGCCAGTTATGTTTTTAGTCCCATGTAATAGGGGGCGAGCCTATTGCCATCAACCGGGCACAAAACCAGACTCCGAGGCTGCTACTGAGAAATTTCTTTCAAGAATTTAGATTTTAGGTTTTTTTTTTTCTTTAATGACGCTTATATTCCATACGTTATTTGATGGTGCGGGTCATGTCAGCAATTCATCTATGGATATCAGCATCGCAGAACTAAGTCAGTGACATTATTTAATTTACTAGATATTTACTTACTTATTACTGATTCCGTATTTTATGACTATATAAATTAGTGTGCAGTTAAAATATTCAATCATGATTGTAAATCGCCGTAACGTTCAAGAGTGAAAAGCAACAGTTTGACAAATGTCACCGGCAACATCCTGGAGCGTGAGGAATATAAACGATTATCATAAAATCAGTCCTAACACTGCTATTATTCGTAGACTTTGTGTTTCTCACGTAATTGATATTGTTATTTAAATTAAGAGCCATTAAACATGTTTTGTTGATAACGCTAATGAACTGGTCGAGCTGTTGGGGCTAACAAAAGATTTTCATTGTTTTGTGTTTGAAAGACTATTTTCAACATGTGTTAACTTCAATTACTGAGTCTGCACACGTGACGATCTATAGCAGGCGTTTCTAAACTTATTTTGTCTACTGCGCACTTTGAGAATAAATTATTTTCTAGCGCCCCCATTTTACGGCGACGAACTGACCCCAGATTCGTCGCCCACAGGCCCTATTTTATGGTGCCAAAGCTCGTTCTGCGACGCCTCTGCCTCCCTAGTACTTCTACGCAACCCAAAATTAAATTAATTACTCAAGTCCCACATAATGAGACACAATTGATTTTCTATTGTTCTGACTTACCGGTAAGTTAGCCGAGGCTTGACTTAAGAGAAAAAAAAAACAGTATCATTTCGGTACCTAATCGCTGTGTTTTCTAAGAAGCTAACAAAAAAGCAACTAGTTTTGATAGAACTTTGTGTTCAGAACGGTCATAAATTTTTAAATAATAGTTAATTTGACTGTAATTATTTTATTTTATAGTCTTTAATTACCCTTTTATGGACGTGTGTGGAAAAACCACACTGTGAACATTGTAATAGATGAGTATTAATTTTTAGGGTTCCTTCCCTGAAATGTCAAAATGGATGTTAAAGCTCTCACTCCTCCGTCTATCTGTCACACGACTGTATTTTTTGAACCGTAATAGGAAGACATTTTGAAGATTGTATAGGTATTACCTACTATTGCCGCTATATCAACAAATAATAAATTTTGACCAACTGCCTTCTTGGTTCTAGTGATTGCAAAGTCCGACTGCTGAGCGTGAGGCCTTGGGTTTGATTCCCAGGTCAGGCAAAGTATTATTGGGTTTTTCCATCAGGAATTTCTTAGTAGCTGCCGCGGAGTCTGGATTTATGCCCGGTTGATGGTAATAGGCTCGCCTCCTATTACATGGGACTCTAACTGGCGAAATGTGGGTAATGGGTACACCTCTGCCTAACCCTTCGAGGATTATAAGCGTGATGTTATGTATGTTACGCAATAAACTTAAAAAAATAAAGGGGATTCTAATACAAACTAGATGTTTTTTTTTTCGGCGTTATATTTAATCTTAATATTAAACAATGGTACGGAATCATGTGTGAATCGGACTCGCTCGCGAAGGATTCAGTGCCCAGCAAAAAACACAAAAAAGCAGTCTCTTGTAAGGGGGGAACCCCTTTCAAGAGACTGCTTTTTTGTGTTTTTTTTTTGCTTTTTTCCCTTTCATTTTAAGCTTTTATTTATTTTTATTATTTGTTAGTAGGTATAGCGGCAAAAGAAATACACATTCTGTGAAAATTTAAGCTCTCTATGGGATGATTCTCATTAGAGCGGGCCGACGAGCCGACGTGGTATTGAAGTGCGTCGAGAGGGCCCGGACGGGACACGGATAATGCACTGTGTAATATAAATTGATTCATACAAAATATATGTAACAGATTTAAAACCGTGCCCCGTCCGTGCCCCGGGCACGGCCCGCTCTAATGAGAATCATCCCTAACTATTACGGTTCACGACACCAGTTGACTGAATATAAAATCATCATCATCATCTGCTTAGCCTTTTCCCAACTATATTGGGTTCGACTTTCAGTCTAAACGGATGCAGACCAGTATTTTACATGGAACGACTGCCTATCTGACCTCTACTACCCAGTAACTGGATAATACGATACCCCTTGATAAGGCTGGTTGCACGACTTTCGGGTTTTTGACGACCCGTAACGACTGTTAAAGATCAACGTATGACAGCCGGAACCAACGGCTTAGGGATGATTCTCATTAGAGCGGGCCGTGCCCGGGGCGGGGCCCGGACGGGGCACGGACGGGGCACGGTTTTGAATCTATTACATATATTTTGTATGAATCAATTTATATTACACAGTGCATTATCCGTGTCCCGACCGGGCCCTCTCGACGCACTTCAATACCACGTCGGCTCGTCCACGCCCCGGCCCGGGCACTGCCCGCTCTAATGAGAATCATCCCTTAACGTCCTATAAAACTGAATATAAAATCATGCCACATATGTATTTATGTACATACTCGCAGGAAAAAATGGCGTAGTTTGTTATAGTTTGACTACACACGACCAATTTTCCACATCCAATCAAATCGGATTATTCACAAAATAAAACTAAACACATTACAAACCGTTACCAGTCCACCTTGACAAATTACTAATTACTAGATTATAAAACTTAGCTGTTATCAGCCACACCAGTTCCATTCATTCAGGATGCATTGATAAGAGCCAATAACTTTAATGAAATAAATACGGTTTGTCGATAAAAATCGTGTTTACTCAACAAACCTGTTGATTTTTTCGCGGTTACTTTAATCTGGCAATTAAACGCATCCGATATTTCAAAATGGAGCTCAAGTTTAGGGCGATACAAATAATTAAATGGATGTGTTAACCTGTTTTACTGGAGGCCACCCCGAGCCATTTTCTTTTATGAGATGGGTTAGCTCTTGACTGTAGTCTAGGTCAGAGGTGACAGAGACAAAGTCTACGATGGAATGAGCTTACCCAGAAGAAGCCGATGCACTCTAACTTTTAAGAGATTAGGGTCGAATGTGTTCGGAAATACAGACGCAGGTAGAGAGTTCCAATCTTTTGCTATGCGATTTAGAAGAGAGGTTTGGAAACGCTTAATGCAAATTGATGGAATAGCAACCAGGTAGGGAAGGAACCTTAATCGAGCCAGAACGCTCCGCCAAATTTATAGCTGTCGTGTCCCTAAATAATCAAGATCCTATCCAGCCTTTGCCCTTGCTGTCTTCCCCCAGCGATGTCCTAAGATGAGGTCTGTGTCCTACAGCCCCAGTCCCTTTAGCGTATAGTCGCTTAATTTATGAAGTTCAAGTCCTAGTTGTAGGCGATAATTTTTAAGGCACCACAGGACCCTGACTTGACCTTATACAGGGTTATTTTTTAAAACACTAGCAACCTGAAAAGAGGTCATTGTACTCTTCATTATGAACAACTTTTTCTATGGGATCAACCCTGAAATCATGAAAAAAAATCTGCTGTTCCCTACAAAATCCTTTACAACACAATTATAATGTCCTATAAAAAAAGTTGTTCATAATGATGAGTACAATGACCCCTTTTCAGGTTACTGATGTTTTAAAAATAACCCCGTATACATACATTCAACCGGTAAAAAATCTGCAGTACTTACAATAAGTGACAGAGTTGTGACCAATGTCATGACCTTCCTGCCGAACCTATCTGTGAGATAGCCCATGGGTGCTCCGAAGATAATGGCCGTGATGTACGTCACGGAGGCCGTCCAGGATATGTCGGAGCTGGTGTAGGGCTCCAGCGAGGGCCCGTCGTCCGACTGCAGGACTGATATCATGGGGGACAGCCAGCCTTGGACCATGCCGAAACTTAGCAGCGGTATGGTTACTGTGGACAAGAGAAACTGAAATTATTGACGGCATATTCGTTAACTCTGCTGGCGTCACAAGCAGAACTGCTGATCTTGGGGTTCTTTTTAATTAAGAATTCCTCAGTAGCAGTTCCAATTCTGGAATCTTTGTGGTGTGACACCATCGTGACTCGGAAAGCACCTCAAATATTCCTGCATCTAATCTGTGCCGGTCGTGTCGTATAGTCTTCTCATGGGACTTAGGGAGTGAGAGAAGAGTGAGTGCATCTGTGTTTGCTTAAGCTTGTACACTATAATTATCTTCTGTGTACTGGGTAAGTCTCCATTGAGTTCGGCCGCCGTGCGTGACCGAAATTCGGTCGAAAGAAAATTACTAGGTTACTTTAAAGTAACTGTTACATTTTGGTACATATTAAATTGATTTTATTACAACTATATAGTTACTGATTGCATAAACAAAACGACAGATAAGATATTTTTCTTATTCGTCGATTTCGTGGGTAAGCTGATTTTTTCGCGATTTTAGGGTTGTCCCTTCAGCAAAAGTTGTTCATTTCAGGTTTCTGGGTAACAAAAAATAATGTTGTACAATATATTCTAATATAATGTACAACATGCCTAAGAATTCTACAGTTTAAATTAATCATAACTGCATCAGATAAATCTAACACACAACACAGGAAACCATAGTCAAGCCTAGAAATAAATACACACATAGGTACGTAGTGTAGTGAGTAGGTACTTAGGTTGGCTGCAGTTCAAGTTCAATGCTGATCTTTACGCAGATAATGTGCTAAGTAAGAACTCTGTTCTAGACTGCATAGGTACTTACTTAGATACTGTAGAGTCTGGCTGGTCTAGCCGTATTCTACCTTATTTTATATTATGTTTTTACTTTAAATAAGAAAACACATAACATCACGCCTGTAATCCTCGAAAAGTTAGGTAGAGGTGTACCCATGAGGTACACCCTAATTTCGCCAGTTATGTTATGTAAGTCCCATGTAATAGGGGCTGAAATAAGAAAACTCTATTCTAAATTTGAAAATAATGGTTTGACAGTTCGTCACGATGCCTTGACAGGCGAGTTTTGCATAAAATACATACATACATACATAAACTCACGCCTTCCTCCCTTGGGGGTAGGCAGAAACTACAGAACGCCACCTGCTATGATCCTTACATACTCCTTGCATAAAATAATAATTTCAAAAATAAATTACTAATTATGGAAATAAGTATAATGTTATTTACAATAATAAATAGAAATAGGGAAGCTCATAGGGCACAAAATACTCATCCACACCGCTGTCAATAGTTGTCCCAATGCCCAAAAGGCTGAATTGCATTGCCATTTTTGTCTTGTAAATGACGATCAAGTGTTATTAAAATAAATGACTAACCTTTGAGTTGGACTTCAAAAATTAATCTGGTTATTTGAGTTTTTTATCTTGCATTGATTGCTAACCAAAATCTAAAACCATCAATTAGATAGACACGTCTTAATTTAAAATTGCCCTTTATTGCTCTTTCCGTATGCACAATTCAATTGTATGTTTAAGATTTAAAAGTGGAGGGGATAGGGTTGATAACCCTACTATACAGGGTCATTAAAAATTTACCCGAATCCTAAAAAGGCGTCATTGTAGTCATCATTATGAACAACTTTTTCTATGGGGCCAACATTGAAACCAGAAAAATAAAATAAATAAATAAATATCTTGGGACAACTCACACACGGCTATCTAATCCCAAGCTAAGCAGAGCTTGTGTTATGGTAACCAGACAACTGATATACATACTTATATAATTTATAAATACATACATATTATAGATAAATCCCACCCAGACACAGAACTAACAATCATGCTCATCACACAAAGTTTGTCCATGAAAAAGAAATCTGCTGTTCCTTACATTACGATTGTGTTGTGCTCGCAAATTGTTCATAATGATAAGTGCAATGACCCCTATTCAAGTTTCGGGTAAATTTTTAATGACCCTGTATACTGTAGTATCCTTCTATATTAGGGACCTAATATAGAAGGATACTACAGTATCCTTCTATATTAGGTCTAAGGATACTACCAACTACTATATTTCTGAAATAGTATATAAGTAGTAAGCTAAACTATTATATTATAAAGGCATCAAACTCAAAGAAATAATATTCGTTTCAAACTGTATAAGCCTAAAACTAAACGTCAATTATTTCTAAACATTATTCTGGTGTTATTGGGTTTTACCATTAGGAATTTCTCAGTAGCAGCTTCGGAGTCTGGATTTGTGGTTGATGGCAATAGGCTCGCCCCCTATTACATGGGACTAAAAACATGACTGGCGAAATGTGGGTGTACTAATGAGTACACCTCTGCCTAACCCTTCGGGGATTACAGGCGTAATGTTATGTATGTATGTATTATTCTGGTATGTCTAGTTGATAGTACGACGTTTACTTTGTTCACGTTTTTCCTACCTGCTATTTTTATTCATATTTTCGCTATCTACTATATTTTTATTTCTATCATTTTAAAAGTACTATTTTTGTCAGGCAAAGAGTTGGCGGCCCTAGGAGGAAAGTACAATTTTAAAATTAAAATATCTACATAACATCACGTCTGCAATCTCCGAAGGATTGGATGGAGTTTCTTGTCCATTCTTCTCCATATAAAACTACCTTTTAGAAGGGGCAACTAGATTCAATTCTATTTTTGTTTCATGTAATGACGTTCAAAAGTGCCTTATAATGGCCTAATTGAAATAAGTGATTTGACTTTAACTTTGATTAAGTAGAGGGTCTATTAGAACACTAACAGTTCGCGTTATGTTTAAGTCCCATGTAATAGGGGGCGAAAATATCTACCTACCTTTTAATTTATACATAATATACATAACATCGTTGGTCTAGTGACTGCCTCGTTGGTCTAGTGGTCGCAAGCGCGACTGCTGTGCATGAGGTCTTGGGTTCGATTCCCAGGTCGGGCAAAGTGTTATTGGGTTTTTCCATCAGGAATTACTCAGTAGCAGCCTCGGAGTCTGGATTTGTGCCCGCTTGATGGCAAAAGGCTCGCCCCCTATTCCATGGGACTAAAAACATAACTGGCGAAATTTTTGGCCTGTAATCCCCGAAGGGTTAGGCAGAGGTGTACACATTAGTACACCCACATTTCGCCAGTTATGTCTTTAGTCCCATGTAATAGGGGGCGAGCCTATTGCCATCAACCGGGCACAAATCCAGACTTCGAGGCTGCTACTGAAAAATTCCGGATGGAAAAACCCAACAACATCTTGCCCGACCTGGGAATTGAACCCAAGACCTCGTGCACAGCAGTCGCGCTTGCGACCACTAGACCAGCGAGGCAGTATTTTTTTTTTTTCGAATTTATTTTTACTATTCATTCATACCTAGAGTGCCATTCTAAACAGCTCTGGAACAACTCAGAAAAAACATAATATAAGTACCTACTACCTATTAAATTCTTTCAAAAGTAAATAATATGCAGTTTTTTGTTACATTTTTTCGGTTAAACCACTGACGGATTTTCCTGTTATAAAAACAAAAAAAAGTAAAAAAAAAGCAGTTTTGTTTAGAAGTATATTTTTTTTTGTATTATACTAAAGGGGTTTATTCGTAATTTCAATAACTTGATGTGTGACGCATTTTTAAACCTGTTTTACATGGGGCAAACACATAATACCTGTATTTGGGCCAAACTAGATAAGAAAAACGGTTGATGTATTCAGTTAAGTTAATGTTTGACACTTACACCAAAATATAGTCTTGATACTTAAAAATAAGATATTCAATTGATTTGGCTACAAGAAAAAAATAGTTGAGAAACCAAAATTATGGTCAGTTATATTATATCTTTTCATTAATCATGTGGTAAATATTTTAAAATATGGTATTAAGAATAAAATTATAATAATGCGGACTGCCTCGTTGGTTCAGTGGTCGCAAAATGCGACTGCTGAGCATTTGGTCTTGGGTTCGGGCACTGTGTTATTGAGTTTTACCAACAGAATTTCTCAGTAGCAGCCTCGGAGTGTGGATTTGTGCCCGGTTAATAGGGTCGCGTCCTATTACATGGGACTTAAACATAACTGGAGAAATGTGGGTGTACAAATGGGTACATCTCTGCCTAACTCTTCCGGGATTACAGGCGTGATGTTAATGTTATTATAGTTATGTAATACACTAATTGAATTCACCCTAGCTCTTGGTGTACAATCTGTTATAAAGGACACCGCTTCGACACGTAGGGTTGCCAATTTTCATAATGCTCACCTTAGTATATGTTGGTGTGTATTGGCGAATGGAGCTCATACATTACCGTATCATTTTTAAATGGACAACTTCAATGAGGACATGGGATTTAAACTTAACTGGCGAAATGTGGGTGTATTAATAGGTACACCTCTGCCTAACCCTTCGGGGATTACAGGCGTGATGTTAATGTTATTATAGTTATGTAATACAGTAATTGAAATAATAATAATAATATGTCAAATAAAATAAAGTATTTTGTTTGCGAAGTACCTAGATTGCATAAATACCATTTTAAGAAGTTTTATCTCAAATCAATCTCAGTAAGATTACTGAGAATTGAACAGGCTTATGGTGGCTAACATCAAAGGCAACTTTTAGATAAAACGTCATCTTAGATGACATTTTACGACGTTTTATCTCAAGTATTGTTTCGATATAAGCCACTAAGATTTGAATAGGCTTTTCTAATCAAGGGGATAGCCCTGTATTTTATTGTCAATCAAAAGTGATTTAGAAGTCATATCAATCAATCTAATCCGAACTTGATTGCTTTTCATATGACTCGTGATTTCTAAGTCAGGTTTACGTCAACAAGTAATTAAAATACAGGGTAATTGAAAATATACCCGAAACTTTAAAAGGGGTCATTGTACTCATCATTATGAACAACTTTTACTATAGGACCAACCCTAAAATCATGAAAAACAAAAACAGCTGATCCATACATAACAATCTTGTTGTGTGGCATTTTTGTAGGGAACAGCAGATTTTTTTTTTCATGATTTTAGGGTTGGTCCCATGATAAAAGTTGTTCATAATGATGAGAACAATGACTCCTTTTAAGGTTTCGGGTAAATTTTCAATTACCCTGTATAGTTTTTTTAGATCTGTATACCTTGACAACTAAGTAATTTTTTTTTTTAATTTCTCATGGATGTCCCCCGCCCTTCGGAGGGGTCTTTCAGACTATTGATGAATGGTTGGATTAGACCTGTCTACAACTAAGTACTTTTTTTCATTCATTCTGTGATGGGAAATCCTCATGAAGGTCCCCCGCCCTGGGGGGAGCGGAGGGATCTGTCAGACTATTGATGGATGGCCTGATTAGACCTGCAGCTAAGTATACCTTTATTTTTTGTTACGCGCTGGAAATTTTTCATGTATGTCAGACTCTTAATGACTAAAATCCACTCCGGTGTTTTTATTCCACACTTACACCGGGGATCTCGGGAACATACGCGACTCTTTTTTTTTGGTGATGCAAAAATCATGAAATCGTCATCAAATGAGTCCTCCCGCCCGACTAAAAAACCACCCTGTTCCTTCTGTTGCCCTTTGCGTTCCGGGGCCACGGTATCTTGTTAAGACACGACCCCGGTAGGCGTTAAGCCCTATTGGGGGGGTCCCTATGTTGACAGCTCTTTGAGGCGCGGGTGGAACAAAACGCGCCGTCGCCAATCCGGGTCTGGTAACATACGCGCTTTCCGCGATCCCCGTTAGCTACATACAATCTAAATCAACAGCATAATTTGTCATTACAGTCGTTCGTTTCAACCATTAATGTTCACCATTACCGCCACAGATGTATCCCGTAGTAAATAATGAGTAAATTGAAATTATAATGAGTTAAATACTTTTGAAACGAGTAGAAATTGTCCGAGAGCACGAATGCAGATGAATTAGGACTTATTGTGTGTCACGCGATTTTAAGATTAAAACGATAGATTATAATGGGTTTTAATGGTCTAGAATTGTATAATGACGGTGCATTATTTGCTCCTATACCCTATTTATCGGAGAATTGGAAGATAAAATTGAAAGAGAATCGAAAAGCAGTAAAGTCATATCCAAAAAAATATTCTAATCTGTTCCTAACAAAATAAACACATAGATAACATCACGCCTGTAATCCCTGAAGGGTTAGGCAGAGGTGTATGGACAATTTAAAACAAACTAATAACTTTTTTTTTTCTGATAACATCAAAAATATATTTTAACTACATTTATAACTTCTAACATTCTGTGTTGAAATAGAAAGGTTTTTTTATTGTTTTTTAAATGAAAAAAGAATGACAACTTACCTACTTCGGAAACTAACGCTTACTAGAAGAGACAAAAAAAAGAATTTACAAAAACACTAAGTGTTGATGAACTTACAATATAATTTTTACAGCACATCGCAGTTGCCATGTAAATTACAATTAAGTAATAAGAATAAAATAAAAAGATAAACAAAGGCTTAATTAATTAACTTAAGGTGGAAAAACAAAAGAAATTAACAACGTATTTATCTTACTTATTTCTAAAATATACCTACGTTACGAATTTCTACGAAGTAAGTACCTATGAATTACTTTATTTTTTCCCTTAAATGATAAGTTATTTTTATTGGCACTAGAACCAACAGAAAATGCTTGAATTGCCTATTTATTCCGCTGTCAACTGTGTCGTGATGATCCAGTGGTTAAGACGCCTGCCTCTCATGCATGAGGTTCTGGGTTCAAATCCGAGCTAGTACCAATGTGAATTTTTCAATTCATATGTACTTTCTTAAGTTTATCTTTGGCATCACTGGCATCGGTGAAGGAATACATCGTGAGGAAATCTGGACTGACTGTTCCACTCAAACCATGTCAGAGGCCCTTGAGGCGGTTTAGAAACTCTGACACTAGGGTGTGTAGGGTCGTAAGGCCTTACTAACCACACGATAAGAAGAAGACCGCTGTCAATGGAGGCCTAGTATACAAATTTGAAAACTATTCATGAAAAATGGAAAACAAAAGGGCACAGTTAAGATCCATCTTATTCAATTTATGAAATATCTTTAATATTGGTTTAATATTAGAAAGGGAAATATGCGAGAACCAGACCCCGAATTATGACTTTTTAATCAGTGTTATCAGTCGGATCTACACTTGTTCTTTGTTCGATAGCGATAGTTTTCATACATAACATAATATCAAGCCTGTAATCCCTGGAGGATTAGGCAGAGGTTTACATAGGTAAACCTAAAATATGGTGGTATTTCTGGCGAAATGTGGGTGTACTAATAGTAGTACACCCACATTTCGCCAGTTAAATATAAGTCCCATGTAATAGGGGGCGAGCCTAGCCATCAACCGGGCACAAGTCCAGACTCCGAGGCTACTACTGAGAAATTCCTGATGGAAAAACCCAATAACACATTGCCCGACCTGTGAGTCGAAACCAAGACTGCAAGCTCAGCGTTCGCGCTTTGCGCCGACTAGACCAACGAGGTAGTCTAATACTATTTTTTTATATTTATAAAATTGCCTAATTTTTTTTCTAAAATTCTTTTTTCAAAAATCTCTCCGCCCGATTTTCTTCAAAGTTAAAAAAATGGTTAAACAAACGGAGTGTTCGTCAAATCACAACACCGCACCGGTTTAATGTGTGTTTGCCCTTACTAGTATCATTTTGCATACAACAAGCACAACGCGTCATAAAATAAAATTTGACCCTCAATGACCGGGTAAGACTTGTTTAACTTTGCAATAACTAAGCTGTTATCAATTTTCACATCTACTTATTGGCTCATAAGGAAATGTCAATGCATCACTACTATTAAAACAAATATTTGCTTACATGTCACAGAAATGACCATAAAAGGGAATTATGTAATCTCTAACTATTTAGATTGTATAATTTCACGTGAATTTTGACACGTAAAGCGTGTTACGTGCATGGCCAAAATTATGCGCTGGCGCCTACTGACGTCACAATCACAGTTCGAAATTCAAACTTCAGAACACGTTTTTGTAAAGTTATCATTTTATTTTGAGATTGTGACTTTTGTAAGTGGTTGGGAATTTGGGACTAACTTGTTTTGGTGCATCGTACTGGTTGTATAGCTGCATTTTTTAATCGTTCTACATTGTCTTTGGCGGCAGTACCTATTTGTTGTCCGATAATAGCAGGCTATCATCATTTTTTTTTAATAATAAGTTTATTTTCGGGACTATAATATGAGACTAAGAACAACAAGTAAAACAATTTTAACTGCAAAAGTATAATCTATAGAATATTAACATACTTAATCTGGTAAGACAAAGTCGTGGCAAAAAATACTAGCCAGTCATCAATTGTTCACAACTGGTAACTAGGTTAAATGTCCAGGGGCCCAGTGCCCAGGACCCTGAAGGCCCAGGACAGATGTAGGCTTTAAGTAGATACCTCTATTGCTCGTCATAGAGATCATTACAAGCTTTTATTCAGCTTACACTGTTCGTATGTATGTAAGTAAATTGTCCTTTCTTTGCCAACCATTTCTCGACCATTTGTGGGTATCAAAATGAGCTGAAATTTTGCATACACCTTTAGTTCTGATGACAATACAATGTCCAATACTCAATATTGTAATAATTACAAATTAAAGCTTGTTTTTAAAAAAATATTTTTAATTAGTATATTTTAAAGCAAACACCCGCCGACTGCCTCGTTGGTCTAGTGGTCGCAAGCGCGACTGCCGTGCATGAGGTCTTGGGTTCGATTCCCAGGTCGGGCAAAGTGTTATTGGGTTTTTCCATCAGGAATTTCTCAGTAGCAGCCTCGGAGTCTGGATTTGTGCCCGGTTGATGGCAATAGGCTCGCCCCCTATTACATGGGACTAAAAACATAACTGGCGAAATGTGGGTGTACTAATGGGTACACCTCTGCCTAACCCTTAGGGGATTACAGGCGTGATGTTCTGTGTTTAAAGCAAAGATCGATCTACAAAACATATTGGCGACGCGTGCGTCTACTACAAGAAGAGAAAAGAGAAAACATGATTACTTATATACCTAATACGCAATATAAGACTTTTGAAATGCGACAAGCCAAGTTCATTAACCCCGGACTTTGTTAAATATTATATTTTATTATACATATTGATGTCTGGTGACACCGCACCAAGAATTTTAAGAATTTCTTTTAACTAAACTGTCTATCGTTATCAAAGACTTTCTCTCGATAAGAGATTGTATGGCGCGTCGCCATAACGAGATTAATTAAGACCATAATGCGAAGAAATTTAAAGACGGCGCCATTCAATTTGTTTAAGTAAACCTGTTGGTGGTTGACCTGGATCAATAAAATTGGGGTCTTATTAAATATATTCGCTTTTATTTGCTCAAATTCGAGAAATCTTCTATATCGAGACTTGAAACGTCTTGAAACTTTAAAAGCGCCATTTCGATCTGCATAGTCTTTTTCTATATTGTGGTTGGTTTTCATCAGAATACATGGAGCGACTGCCTATCTGACCTCCACAACCCAGTGACTGGGGAATACAATACGACTTTATAAGCGCCATTTAATAACAATAATTAACTAGCATTGTGTTAAACAGTAACCCCGTTTTGTTTTGATATAATGAACGAACTGACACTATTGGTTTTAGATAATTAACGCTGTCTAGTTTTTATTATTATTAGTTAGCATTGTATTTAGAAGTTGGTTTTCAATTGTTTTTGCAGAATAGAATCTGTTATAACATGTTTGATGTAATTAATTTGCCTCGATTTGACTGCCTCGTTAATCTAGTCGAAGCGCAACTGCTGCATGAGGTCTTGGGTTTGATTCCCAGGTCGGGCAGAGTGTTATTGGGTTTTTTCCATCAGGAATTTCTCAGTAGCAGCCTCGGAGTCTGGATTTGTGCCCGGTTGATGGCAATAGGCTCGCCCCCTATTACATGGGACTAAAAAAAAAACATAACTGGCGAAATGTGGGTGTACTAATGGGTACACCTCTGCCTAACCCTTCGGGGATTACAGGCGTGATATTTATGTTATTAATTAATATAATGAGAGATTGTGAGTTGACTCCTTTCGTCAGAATTAAGCTCAACTGTTATCATAATTGCTATCTCAGTATCTCTGTCATTTTACGGTGTATAGTAGTCCGGTGTTGCGTCTTAACAGGACACCGTGGCCCCGGAACGTAAAGGGCAACAGATGGAACAGGGTGGTTTTTTAGTCAGTCAAAGTCTGACAGTCTCTTCCGCCCCACCCAGGGCGTAGTTTGATAATTTTTACCACCCTAGAAAAAGGTGTATAGTAGCGACAGAGATGCATTTAAGAACGTCCTAAAGTTAAGTGTCGTTTGAGACTTTTGGGGGGCAAGTCAGTTACTTGAGGACGATGTTTACGTTTTGCTAAACTTATTATGACATCGAATTCAGCACTGCTAAGGTAAGTTGTGAATGATTCACTCATCCAATGCTAGTAGTTATGCTAGTTTTTAGGTTATTTTTTTTTTGCAGCTGTTAATACATTTAATATTATTATACATTGTAAAATGGGGTCATAATAACTATAATTCAGGTTACGGCCTGGTTTAAATTTGGTTATTGTTTAATTTGTAATTTTGCCCATATTCTTGAATAATTTCATTTCTTCAAAGATTATAATTAAAAAAAAACGTTTATGAGAACGAAAAGAAGAATCACATAACAAGAGTACGTATGGAGTTTCTTACAAAACTCCCTTTTAGAAGGGGCAACTATATTCAATTCTATTTTTTTTTCTTGTATGACGTTTTAAAGTGCCTTATAATGGCCTAATTGAAATAAATGATTTGACTTTGACTTTGAATTCCATCACCCCCAACGATGAGTAAGCTAATATTGGACTCTTCTTTAAATAGTAGACACTATTGAAGGTTATCAAGGCAAGAAGAATACTCATAAACAATCTGTATTATTTAAATACTATCTTCTGCCGCGTGGCATTTTTCACCCGCGTTTACTAACGTTTTTAGTTACTACTCCACTCTCTTGGATTGAAGCGTGATGTTATATAGCCTATACTATTCCTTGTAAATCCAGTAATCATACACAAACGATATTTTTTTATTCCGACTGGTAGTTACAGAGATTAGCGCGTTGAAACAACCAAACAAACTCAATGAATATCATATCAATATTTTTTTTTTTTTTTTTTTTTTTTTTTTTTTTTTTTTTTTTGTAATTTCCACAGTTGGACTTTGAACTCTCAGCGCTGGGCTGACTGTTGAAAATTCAGCAGTGGAAATTTAAAAATGTAATAAAATAAAGTTCTTTAATATTAACATAAAAATCAAATTTTCTTAATACCATCATGATTTAAACGCTGCATAAGGTCACAAGCATGTCCGGAAGTATCATAATCCATTTACTTAAACTGCTATAAATGATCCTATGGTATTTTAATGAAGATTCTTCTTAGTGTTACATGTACCTATAAACCTTGTGTAAGGCTAGTCTTAGAACTGTAATCGTCCAACCATGAACTCAAACGCGAACTTGAACTTAGTTTGTGTTTTGCAACCAATTAAAATCACGTGTCACGTGTGACGTGTCACGTCATTTATAATGTACAATTAAAATCTGAGAATTAGTACTGTCTGTGAATAAAGAACACAATAATTCCATTATCATCATATCAGGCAAATGATTTTACTGCTGGACGAAGACACCCCTAAAGATTCTACGCTGCCAATGAAACAATTAATTCTGTGTGTGTTGGTAATGAGGTATTGGTCCAATGTCCCAAATTTGTCAGACAAACGTTATTAAGGCTAGTTGATAAATACGATTTAGTACAACCGAGTACCGATGTGAATTTTTCAATTCATATGTACTTTCTAAAGTTTAAGGAAAGGAAGAAAAACATCGTGAGGAAATCTGGACTTTACTGTTCCACTCAAAACCATGTCAGAGGCCCTTGAGGCGGTTTAGAAACTCTGACACTAGGGTGTGTGGGGTCTCAAGACCTTACTGCCCACACCATAAGAAGAAGAAAAAGTACAACCATTTTAAAGGGAAGTTAAGAATTATCTCGCCATATTAGCGAGACATTTGAGACAGCATATGCTTTCAATAGCCTTGTTCATTCTTGTCCAACTCATAATAACCTAATAAAGTAAAAAAAACGAATACAAAGTATTAACATACTAAAAAGTGGAACGGACCCAATATTGAACCCTACAGTACTCCTGTTTTTACTTTTAAATTCAACGAATTTACGCCATTTATTTGAACTTATTGTAATCTATCATTCAAATATGATCGTATTAAACTGAGCCCTAGTTTATCAAGTCCGAAACGTTCAACTTTCTAGATCAGTGCTTCGTGATTGACGCAATTAAATGCTTTGGAAAAGTCGCAAAAACTGCCAATGGCATCTTGTGCTTGAATATTAAACTTAATAATTAAAGTGCTATTCAATTTATTTAAATCACCGGATGTCATTGGTTTCGATGTGCACTTTTTGCAATGGTTTTTGAAGGGATATTTTTATAGCAATATCTTAATCCTGACAGCAACATAAAACATTATTAATACAGTCATGCAGTCCTAATAATTATTAGTGTTGGTTCACGAATTGAATGATTTAAAGAGACTTGTTAATCTACTGCTTTTTACATATTTTTATTAAAGCCTCGTAGTCTGGATTTGTGCCCGGTTGACGGCAATAGGCTCGCCCCCTATTACATGGGACTTAAATATAACTGACGAAATGTGGGTGTACTAATGGTCACACCTTTACCTAACTTTGGTTTTTAGTTGCAAGTTTGAGTCTATAATGGAAAATGTATTCACTAAAAATGTTGAGTACCTAGTATAAATCACAGATGAGTAAATTAGGGACCTGTAAACGCTGTTACTAAACTGTAATATCATGCTTTTCTAGCCAGAGCTCCACAGAGGACAACTCCACAATGTATGTTTAACCGAAATTTTGAAATAGTTACTATAGTTTTTTCTGTTTCCAATAGTAAACACCCACGCTCTGTCATTCTCAATAATGGATTTCACATTTTTTCAACCAATGTTCAGTTATACAAATAATGAACATTGTCTTGTCTAACACGATTCAATTTGTAAATGCTTTAGAAAAACGTAGAATGTTTAGATGAAAGAATTCAAGGAATTTTCCTTTTGCCTTTTTTATTTTGGCGTCATCAACCGGCCTCGCTCGAATCAGCTGTGCACGCGTTACGTACAGTTGATATTTGATTCAAAAAAGAGTAATAAATATTAAAAGTTGAATGATTTTGTTTGTAAAAACGGATAACTAAGTTAAATTATCACTGATGCGAGTGTTTTTTACATACATAAACTCACGCCTTTTTCCCATGGGGGTAGGCAGAAACTACAGAATGCCACCTGCTTCGATCCTTACATACTCCTTTCGCCTCATCTACGTTCATACATCTCATCATACAAGCACGCCAGTTACGAGTACTCCGCACCTGACTTGGAATGTTTTTCTTTTTCATTTATTTAGATTTTTTTATTGTTTTTTTTTCGGTAATTTGTTTTGAGTACAATCAAGTGTATAAATATCGTACACTAATTACAAGTCACCCTAAATTGTTAATTTGTTATTAGTAGTACGTTCAGTTGTCTTACAGACTAGTTTATACTATCACTGCTGCTTATCACCTTAACTTTAGCATTATTACTAACCGCTGTGGTGCTAATTATAGAAGACTAATTGTGTCGGAGTTAATATTAAAAGTTATGTATAGCCATGCTATTTAACATCTAAGAGTAATGGGCAGATATTGGTGTCGATTCCCTTGGTCACAAACTAAACTAAAATTAGACTATTTCCATCTTTTTCTGTCCAATAAAACAAGAAAGAAACTTATGTAAATAAGGGCTGTCAAATTTAGTCAATCTGACACATCCATACAGTTTTAGTTGACATCTTAAAACGTATGGATTAAAAATACGGAGAAATTCAAGGCAAAACTAATTTTACATCGCTAACTTAGTTCTTTAATGTCATCGTCCTTTCTTTTCGCTGTATGTTAGTAAGAGATGTCAATTCTCTAAATTTAGTCTAGTTTGTGAACAAGGGAATCGCCACCTATATCGCTTATCGATTTTATTTTTTCAACATTATTAGTGATGTCAATAAATATAAGTAACTAGCTGACTCGTGCTACTGTGGCTAGAAGTAAGTAAAGATATTGAGGTCAATAATCGAGATAAAAACTATCCTATCTTTTAAGTTTGGCCAAATTACACACAGCAAGCCATATTTTTTACAAAAAATGGTGGAGTAGTTTAGGAGTCCATCCCGGGCAAAAAATTTGATGCGTAATTATATTTCTAGCTGACCGGCCGGAAAAAATATTAAGACCAATAATCGAGATAAAAATTATCCTATCTTTCAAGTTACATCAAACTGCACACGGTGTGCAAATTTGATTAAAATAGGTCAAGTAGTTTAGGAGTCCGTCCCGGACAAACAACGCTAAGACTTCGCTGTCTGTCTGTTCGACTGTCACTGACACATCTTTTAAACTGGAATAGGTGATACTTGTTTTTTTTTAACATTATTTATTTTATGACTGCCTCGTTGGTCTAGTGGTCGCAAGCGCGACTGCTGTGCATGAGGTCTTGGGTTCGATTCCCAAGTCGGGCAAAGTGTTATTGGGTTTTTCCATCAGGAATTTCTCAGTAGCAGCCTTGGAGTCTGGATTTGTGCCCGGTTGATGGCAATAGGCTCGCCCCCTATTACATGGGACTGAAAAAAAAACAAAACTGACGAAATGTGGGTGTAATAATGGGTACACCTCTGCCTATCCCTTCGGGGATTACAGGCGTGATGTTATGTTATGTAATGAATTATTTAACAAAGTGTGGGTTACTATGTCCGCTGTTACAACAAACAACAAATTAGAGGAATCCCCATTAAAGAAACGAGATTTTTGCGAGTTTTTGAATAGTCGTATTTACGCAGAATTGCTTTTTTTTATTTCTACTTATACACGGAAGCTGAGTACCTAATTACCAACATTTAACGACATTTATATTAAAAAAGAACCTTTAATATAATTTATATTATTCTATTATGTGTCTAAGTATGCTTTATTACATTATTTACTATATTATTATATTTGAGCGTGGTTATACGAATACAGAGAATACTTATTATGTAAATGTCTCATTACAGTACAGTTGGTACGTAGGTATGTACAAAACAAGAAGTAGCTTAGTCAAGCAAAAAATTTGTGTTTGTTCAGATTTTGTGGGAAATAAAAACATTAGGTTAGTTATAATATAAGTTTTTTCACGAAAACAAGTTTTAAATGTTCCAACTAAACTTTAAATACTCTCATGACTCCTGTACTCCTCCTCTTCATGACTGTAATGTTGTATGCAAACTATTGCAAACATAAGCAAAATAATTTGCGTGGTATCAACTATGACTTTACACAACAAAAAAATTGTTTCTTAGCAATATTTTTTGCAAAATACTTAGTGTGATTAGGCTATATGCTTTAACGAGTATAATTATTATGTATCTCTCTATGATGTTTCTCTTTAAACTCCGCATATGTACGTACTAGCTTTTGCTCTGTCTTCTTTCGCGTAAATGACGGAGGTCGTGGGTTCGATTCCCACCCAAGACAATCTTTGTGTGATGAGCACGATGATTTGTTCTGTGTCTGGGTGTAATTTATCTATAATATGTATGTATTTAGAAAATATAAGTATATTTATCAGTTGTCTGGTTACCATAGTACAGGCTCTGCCTAGTTTGGGATCAGATGGCGATGTGTTGGTTGTCCCGAGACATTATTATTATTAAATTATATGCTCAAACGAAAATATCGTATGGACCTAATTTCCATTATTACAATGAACAATTTTCTTTGTACACAAAAATCTGTTTTACTCGCTTTGATAACTGTGTAACTTCTTTTGTTTTCCACTGTATTATACAATGTTCACATAATACACTTGTTGCCACGAAAACTGGTCATATTGTAATGAAGTGAAAAGTTCATGAAAAATTCATAGGATTTTTTATTAATTTTTAACAACAGCTGACCTAATTAGTTAGAAAAATGTATGATAATACATTAGCTACTTCAAATGTATAAAAATAAATAAAATTGAAGTGTTTCTTTGCAATGTCAAAATAACAGCTCATTACAAAATAAAAATAAATATTTACAAGGTACTAACAACAAATATATTTTTTTGTCTGTCTGTTTGTTTTTTCCAGCTATATGGTTGAATAAACGGATACTACACGATTAATGTGATAAAAAGTAACTACTTAAGGGATAATTTTTCAATCGTCATATAACTCTTAACGGAGGGATAATTATGGCGGTTTGACAGCTTTTATAAATAATATGTCAATCTGTCATATTTATTATTTGAATAAAAGTTATTTGACTATTGAAAAATCAACGCTAAGGCTAGTAAATACATAACATCACGCCTGTAATCCCCGAAGGGTTAGGCAGAGGTGTACCCATAAGTACACCCACATTTCGCCAGTTTTGTTTTTAGTCCCATGAAATAGGGGGCGAGCCTATTACCATCAACCGGGCACAAATCCAGACTCCGAGGCTGGTACTGAGCTAAGGCTAGTATTATTTAAGAAAAGGAATTAAGTTTCAGCACAAAAAGAATAAACATCCATGTTATCCGACATTAACAAGAACGAGAGTCGCGGGAATAAATTAGTTTATTTCAATAAATAAGCACCTAAGTAAACCCAGTTAGTGTGTTAACATGCTTTTTACCGTACCTAACTAAACAGTAAGGTTAATAACACTTGTAGGTAAATAAATAGTTGTCGAATAACGGGCGTCAAAAGAACCTCCTCCTCCTCCTCCTGATGGTTATAATGTTTTTTCCATCATTGCTATATTTTTTGTTCTGGACCATAACTGAGAACTTTTTGGTTATGGAGATTTTAACGGTAAAAAACAGTATATTTTTTTTTTTTTTTTACAAAAACATATTTTAAATTACTTATTGTAAATAAACGCATACTGGCCCCAAAAATTTTAGAAAAAATAAGGGTTTGTAATCATCGACTCGAAATTAAGAAGAATATTCAATTTAAAAAAAGAATGGATATCTGTGGCTAAACCACTATACCAGCCAGTCTCCATAATGCCTACCTACATTAAAAACAAATCGAATTGCTCCATTTAGGAAATCGCGAAACGATACTGTATTAGGTATTTATTTTATTTAAACGAACGCTGACGTTTTCTACGATAAACATTTTATTGTTTATACATACCGGTTTACAAAAAAAAACGTAGAATTTTAAATGATTAGTCAACGAAAATTGTTTGTTTATTTTTTTTTTACTTTTTCAACAGTTTGTGCATAAAACTGCTTCGATGTGTTTGTGAAAAAAAATGTAAACAATTATTGGTTTATATTTGTCTGTGTTTAAATATTATGAAAACAATTATTGTGAGTAAGATTTATTTGCGATAATAATAAATATTTTTAAAGACATTTTATAAAGTTTTAAAGATTAAAGAATAATCTTATACTTCCATTTTTTGTTTTTTTTTTAAAGAATAATCTTAAATATTTCCATTTTTTTTTTTCGTAAATTATTCGGCTACCCGCGTTTATTATTCAAAAGTTTAGTTTTTAAAGACAAAGGAATCATTTTTCTCATGGAGACATCATTAGTATTCTATAAAAGTAGATAAAATGCATAATGTAAATTCAGTAAAATGTCAATTGAATTTAAATTGTGCATATTTCTGTAACGATGACGCGTTTAAAAATTAAAAATAAGTCGATTTAAAAGATTTTTTTTTGAGTTTTATTAAATTAAACTGATTTTGTTGTGTTAGAAGGTTTTCATTTAACACATTTAATATTTTTGTTTAAAATCACACACAAAACACACAGCACAAAATTAAAAAAAAAAACCGTAGTACACAAAAAGAAAACAAAAAAGATACTCACTAATAATTGCTAAAAGATATTGATTTATCCGCGTTCCACTTGTCCATGTTAGTCTCGTTATTAAGAAATTCATTTTAATAAAACACACTGTTGACTCACAGTTGAACGCATACAGCCAAACACGATGGTGGCTTAGAACAAACTGCCACTAGCGTGCGATCGCATTCACAACAAATCAATCGTTTATTTACACTACACCACCTCAAACTAGATTTTTGATACAATTCTTTAAAAAAAAACTGGAAACGTTATCTTAACAATCTTCTATAGGTAGGTACTTAATATTATAAAAAAGTAAAGATTGTGAGTTAGTGAGGTTGTAGGGGGTAGGGGGTAATAATAATAATAATAATTTAGTTTTTATATTTTTAAATGTTTTTTTTTTTCTATAAATATTTAAAAATGTAATTTATAAGTATCTACATATATTAAGTCAATAAAGGAGAATAATAATAAGTCCTTTATTTCAGACAACTGAGACCCATAAATTACGATACATAAATAAATGTAACAACTATACATTAATGACTGCCTCGTTGGTCTAGTGGTCGCAAGCGCGATTGCTGTGTTTGAGGTCTTGGGTTCTATTCCCAGGTCGGGCAAACTGTTGTTGGGTTTTTCCATCAGGAATTTCTCAGTAGCAGCCTCGGAGTCTGGATTTGTGCCCGGTTGATGGCAATAGGCTCGCCCCCTATTACATGGGACTAAAAACTTAACTGGCGAAATGTGAAGAATTTTCTTTCAATGAAAAGTATAATTTCTTTTTTTTTCCATTTATCAATTTTAAACTTGGAACAAATACGAGCTCAAGTAAATTATTTTGGATGTTATTTTTTTTTGTTTATGTAGTTCTGTGATTTTAGGGGGAGTTTAATTTGTAGTGAAAGCAGTACCTACGTATGAAATCTTATATCGCGTACGAAGGACGTCACGGGCAAAATGCTAGGTTTTATATAACTTAATAGACAAAATATTTCAACGCTCGGGAGTCTAGAATCATGAACTGAATCTATGGCAAAAGTTTATGTTATGATATTTCTTCGACCGTGTACCTATAATACACCTGCATTTTTCAGTTAGCGTCACATAAAAGAGGCAAGCCTAATGCCATCGCCAGGTCCAAACTCCTATTACTAAAAATCCTAATGAGAAAATCCAAAATTACTTTGCCCGTCTTGTGAACCGAGCACAAGACCCCACGGCGATCAGACCGACGACGCAATCATTATTATTTTCGATATTTTAATAAAGATCAATGGCCATTGTTTATTGTTAAAATGTTTTCTATCATTTCGTTTTCATAATTTTTATTATTTCATTTTTAATAATAATAATATTATCAGCCTATTGTTGTTTCACTGCAAAGGTTGACGTACCCCCTCCCCACTTCCTTCAGTCAGTCATCGACTACACGTATAAACAAAGCAATTTGTCTTGTTACGGCGGTTCTGCTGTGATTTTATAAGGAGTTCCGTTCCGTATCTCCAAAGTTCATCATCAGATCATGATAATATTCCTATGGGACCTATTCGGAACTATACTCTTTCAAACAAAAAAAGAATCATCCAAATCGATTCATAATTGGCGGAGTAATCGTAGAACAAACACACAAAAAAAAAAAAAACATACGCGTCGAATTGAGAACCTCCTCCTTTTTGAAGTCGGTTGAAAATAAGACCTTTAAGAACTCAAGGATAATGTAGCTTTATATCAGCGAAGGAATTTTCAGAATCGGACCACATAACATCACGCCTGTAAACCCTGAAGTGTTAGGCCGAGGTGTACCCATTAGTACACCTACATTTTGCCAGTTATGTTTTTAGTCCCATGTAATAGGGGGCGAGCCTATTGCCATCAACCGGGCACAGTAATATTAAAATAATATTGTTTTATGATTTGATTATAAGATTTCGAGGCTGCAACTGAGTTCTGATAGAAAATCGAATAACAGCAGTCGCACTTTGCGACCACTAGACCAACGAGGCAGTCCACCAGTAGATATGTAATGAGATAAGCACATTCATACCAAAACAAACAAACTCTTCAACTTTATAATATTAGTATATCAGGGATCACCAATTAGTTATATTGGAAGTCCGCATTTGAAAATTATGAGACTTTCGCGGTCCACTTGATGATAACAAAAAAAAAAAACATATTTTTTTACTAAGGAACACCAGCCTAAACTAAAATGCCAGAAGTTTTTATTTTGTTACTAGATTTTGCCCGCGACTTCGTTCGCGTAAATTTCGTTTATCGCGGACACAGACGAAGTCGCGGAAATAATTACCCATGTCCTGTTATTTTAATTCGAAACGACACGTGGCGCCATCTATGATCATAAGAACGTTTTTGTGATTTCCCTCGAAAACAGTACTTTTTTTCGGGATTAAAGGTACCCTATATTTGTTCCTGTACACCTGGCAACGTATATGCAAAATTGCAGGATGACCGGTTCAGTGGCTTAGGCGTAAAATGGTAACAAACAAACAAACAAACTTACTTTCGCATTTATAATATTAGTTAGGATTCAGTTGAAGGTATGAAGTTTTCTTGAAAACAGGGAAATAAAACAGACACTTTATTGCTCTGTTTTCTTGACGTCCGCACATCATACGTTGACGGTCCGGTTACGGACCGCGGTTCGCCATTTGGTGACCCCTTTTTTTTAAGGTGGTATAAGTCATCTAACCCCGAGACCCCCTAAGAATTGTAACAACCCCGGCAAGCGTTTGGCCCTGTGTCCCCGTCCCTGTGCTGACAGCTCTTTGAAGCGCGCGTGAAACAGAACGCGCCGTCGACCCGGGCCTGGTTCTTGATTGGACGGCGAGCTACCCATTACTCGCCGTCCGCAAGTCCGTGGCTTGGTGACCCCTGCGGAATATTATTATCGATAACAACATTGCGTAAGTTACGCGTGATTGAGTAGGATCAGGGTTTTTAAACATAATTTTGCAGATATGTCGCGTTCACTTCGTCATGTTGAACGGTAACCTTGCCCGCCCAATTAGAAATCCAGTTTTATATATGTTTTAAAGTAATTAATTCAATTCTATACAAATTATGATGATAATAGCTTGCATGGGAATCTTTTTTTTTGTCCTTGAATACTTTGTGTTAAGATTATTTATAAGTTTAGGACGATGTCCTTTTATGATTTTGAAAGTGCAGTTTTTATTTGAATTTATTTGCATAATATCGAATGAGCATCAGTAGAGATTGTGGCTAAGTAATAACAGCCGCACGGGTCGATCTGTTAGGTTAAGCTACGCTTGCCGAGGTTGGTCCGTGGATGGGTGACCATCTTTACACACCGAGACTCCTCCGTGCCTCGGAAAGCACGTTAAGACATTGGTCCCGGCTGTCATATGTGGATCTTGGACAGTCGTTACGGGTCGTCAGAAGTCCGAAAATCTGACAACTAGTCTCACCAAGGGGTATCGTATTACCCAGTTACTGGGTTGTGGAGGTCAGATAGGCAGTCGCTCCATTTAAAATACTGGTATTCAGCTGCATTCGGTTAGACTGGAAGCCGACCCCAACATAGTTGGGAAAAGGCTAGGCAGATTGCCTGATTTGCATAACATTAAATACCGTTGTCGCGATGGCCTAGTTAAGTGTCCGCGTCTCGTGAGGTTGTGGGTTCGCACCCGGCACGGACAAGTACCAATGTGACTTTTTCTATTTCATTGCGTACTTTCTAAGTTTATCTTAGACATCACTGACATCGGCGAGAGAAAACATCAAAGTTAAAATTAAAGATTTTTTTTTGCAATTAGACCTTTTAGATACACTTTTGGATCGTCAAAGAGTTGATCAATTAGGCCTGGTTCACATTAGGTCAGACTGACAGTTTTATCGGACCGACAAACAACTGTGGTTAAACAACAATAACGACGGAGGATCGGCATATATGCAGGATACATAGGGCAAAAAGTTAGTTGAAAACATTTTGGAAATGTCTTATTTAAAAAATATATTGTTGTTAACTGGCGAAATGTGGGTGTACGAATGGGTACACCTCTGCTTAACCCTTCGGGGATTACAGGCGTGATGTTATGTATGTGTATATTGTTATTAACAAAAAGTCTTACGAGACTAGAAGAGCTAAGGTTTAAAATAAAAAATGTTATTAAAAGCACACACAACAACACTTCACAGAAGAGTACACAAAGTGAATTTCAAAATACACTAAATATGTTTATCTTTTACTAGTTGTCTTACTTATCAGTTCAATTGTGAAAGTGTAATAAATTGTAATTTTAAATAAGTAGTTCAAGTACCTGCCTTGTACTCTTGTAGTAATGTCTTGCTAGGTTATAACTCTTTCGTGTTTACGTGTCCTTCATATTAGAATTGATGATAAAATAAAATTAATGGTGTATGATAATGAATGGAGGATGTACAGTCATCAAAAGATATTGGTATACAGGGTCGTGAGATATAGTTGAAGTTTTCTTAGAAACCGATGGCTGTTTTCAAATATAATTTAATATAAAAAGTAATACAATAAACAGTTAATTAATTAAGTAAGCTTTCAATCGAACAATTCAATTCTCTTTTGTTGAATGTACCTACTCGTAAAACCTAATTGAAAAGGATGTCCGTGGAGTTTAATGCTCGTTCTTTCTCATAGAGGCCTACCTAACTCCGTTTTGGAGCGAGCAATTACCTTAAACTTTCTGACTAACTGACCGACTCCCTGACAATTCAAACGTGCCTGTAAATGATCTAATTGGAATAGATGTTGTTCCTCTACTCAACAGCTATCTAGCTGATAGCAAGGAAACCCTAATAAAAATGAATTAAAACGAATTTTATCAAGTTTTTAAGTGGGTGGTTTGGATAGCTCAAGATGAAAGGCTTCCAATATTTTCTTTTGGAATTTTGGATTACATGGGACTTAAACATAACTGGCGAAATGTGGGTGTAGGTACTAATGTGTACAACTCTGCTTAACCCTTCGAGGATTGCAGGCGTGATGTTATGTTATGTTACGTTACAATTATAAGTAATGGAAAACAACTGACCTGGTGGATTTTTATGCAGTACTTAAATAAATTACAAACTGTAGGTAGGTACCTAATTTTAATTTTGACGGCGCGTTCTGTTTCACGCGCGCTTCAAAGAGCTGTCAGCACAGGGACGGGGCACCAACAGGGCCAAACGCCTGCCGGGATTGCAGGACGTCTTAACAGGATACCGTGGCCCCGGAACGTAAAGGGCAACAGAAGGAACAGGGTGGCTTTTAGTCAGTAAAGGACTCATTTGATGATTTTTACAACCTAAAAAAAAAGTACCTACCTGATATTGAAATGCAAAATCAAATCTTAACCGTTAACATTCCTCTATCGAGTACGGTATAATCGTATGATTAGTAAAAAGCGCAAATTAATGATTTTTATCCGAACCGATTGGCTATAGATGTCCGTAATTAAAATTCTAATATAATTCAATTAAAATTCTTACTTACCTGTAAAATTGTCGAGATATTGAATGAAATTAGCAGTTTCCTCGTCATAAAAAATCGTGCGTTTTCATTAATTAGTCTTATGGAACGGTGCGGCGTGATCGTGCTTTTGGCGGGTCGAGACGGCTCAATTATATAGTTTTATGACCTCACTAGCACTTAGCCTGCGACTTCCCATGACGTAGATTTCATACTTCCTCTTTAAACGTATTAACACCATCTGAGGGTAGTCAAGAAAAAATCTTTTTTATTTTTACCAGTAGTTTTTTGCCCGCGACTTCAGCCAAGGTCCTAAATTATCCCTCGAGAATCAAAAACAGGATAAAAAGTAGCCTTTCCTATAAAATAACCTTAAAAGTAGCACACTAGGATGTGTGGGGTCGTAAGACCTTACTGCCCACACGATAAAGAGAAGAGAAAGAGCGCAGTTCTAGACTTTATAATCCATCTCTGTGGCCTTCATCCAGATCCGTTCAGCTATTCTGATAAGATTGTGTAACAAACATCCATCCATCGAAAATTTCGCATTTTTAATAGTAATTATTTAAAGGCAATCGGCAGGATTCGTACAACATACTTTTTTTGTTGTTTTGTGATAAAAATTTTACCACTTATTAAGGCAATTAAACCATTCATTTTCATGAAACATTAGTATTTTTAGAAGTCGGAATTAATTAATTATATCAATTCAAAGATTCAAGTAATTAAACGTAATATAATCATAAACTAAACGCAACTAAACGTAGTTCTGTTTTTAGAAATTGCCATTTGTAAAATATCGCGAGCCTCGAAATGATAAATAATTATTTAAAAATAGAAATAATAGTAAATATAATTAACCAATTACACATTTTACTTTAAAATGAATAATTATTGCATACAATCTTAATAATTAACTATTTCATGAAGGGAACCTTTTTACCATCAGTGTTTTTTTGTGTTGGCAATCATTTTATTGACAGGTTACGGAAATCTTTTTAAATCTCTGTTCAGTTCTTTGCTGTTGTTTTGGAGTGTGGTTTGTAACTGCATCTGAGCAATTTAGCGAATTATCTGGCCATTTTTACGTTGAGTCGAGCCGCTGCTCCTCCGTACTCTATCTGTTGATAGTACTTTCGCGAAAGGACGCTTTATTAATAGTGCTGTGTGTGTACGTGCTTTAAAATGACGAGTTTACAATGCATCAATTGCAACGTTCGCTTGTCGCGAATAAGAAGGCACGCTTTATCTGATGAGAGTGAAGACATCGTCAATACTATTCGGCTGTGGACATATCCTAGAGATGTAAGTAGTTTTCAAATAACATTTTGCGTACGAGTGTGCTAGTTACGAAGTGATAACTTTTACGTGTTAAAACGTAGACTTGCCATTTATACTATGCGATCACATACTAAAAATAATATTTATGTAACTAATACTAATCTAAACATTATTTGAAAAAAATAAACACTGTTGTGGTTGAAAATGTTTACAATTTGTCTTGAAAACGATCACGTTTGTGTTTGTACATTAACAAACACATAAGTGATCTTTTACATGTATTGTTTACTTGCCTAACACTTGGTTGTCTAACTTGGTTTGCTTAACACTATTATAATAGTTATTTCTTTGTTAGTATGACTGTCATAGTCATAAAAAGCAATGTTGAACCATTACTCATACTCAAAGTCACTTCATTATTTCCAGATAACACCTGCTGACCATGTTTGCCATGCATGTTGGCAGCTGGCTACTCATCCACGTTCTTCTGATAATATGCCGAGGAGACGCATAGGCCATCAATGTGTTTGTGTTGTATGCGGACGATCCATACTAAGAATCAGTCGACGCAGGATTTTGATTGAAGGTGCAAATGAAGAAGAACGAAGAATTGCTAATACAGTTGCTACTTGGATCCAACCACGAGAGGTATAACAACATGTACCTATTATAACTTAGAACAATTAGGTATCTTGATTTGATTTAAACTAAGAAATAAGTCAATGTATATATTTTTTCACTAATACCATGTATTTTTAAATGCAAGCTTTTCTTTATTTATATTTTTTATTTTAGCTTCGTTCTGAAGATGAAGCTTGTGTGCCGTGTTGGCTAAGAGCTAGAAGAACTAGGGTTGTTTCACCAATTGAAGAAATTCAACCCGCTGTACCTGATCATCTGGAGGGTGATCATTCTGATTTGATGTGTGCTGTATGTGGTCAGAGTCTATCCTCCCCAACATCAGATCAAGAGTGGAATCCCGATAATACTGCTCGTTTGTTGGAGCACCAGCAGGTATTTTATGAAATAATGATTATTTTTATAGTAATTAGCTTATAAATACGTGTCATGCAAAGGGCAATTGGACTGCTGCGCTGTGTGTCACTGATTCAATCCCCGCACGGAACAAATATTTGAATGATCTATAAGTAGTTGTTCCGGGTTTGAATGTTTGTGTACGTGAGTTTCTATGTTTATAAACACACCCACGACACAGGAGACATTCCTAGTGTGGGGAAAAGCTTTTTTTTTTGAAAAATACTATTTTCTTTTATGCTAAATCTGGAACAGTCATGATGTTGGCTTTACTAACAACAAAAGGATACTGATTTTTCCATTGTCACATAGCCCTTCTTCTCTACTCCAGTGAGCAATAAATCTATTCACTCATATTAATATAACATAGATTATGTTTGGTAACGGTTTTCTGAAAGGTGAAAATCAATAATTGTATGTCAAGAACTATTCTGTAACTTGGCCATGATGGGCGCAATTTATGTCTTCAAACTACTAAGTTTGAAGAAGTTTAATTTTTGTTTCATCAATGTTATTTAATATTCACAGATGTCATCCATGAATGAAGTTTGTGGAGTTTGCTGGGGCCAAGCTCGAGATTTGAGCTTCAATGTTCCAGAGGAACCTGAAGAAAGACCCCAACATATTGTGTTGCCCAATATAAGAAGAGCAGCTGAGACACCAAGGCATTGCATTTTTCAAGAGTGCATGGAACCGGAGCGAAATATTGTGCCTGAAGAAACCAGGCAATATGTATTGGTTAGGTATCAATATTTTATACCAAGAGGTGCTCGTATTTGCTCCTTACATAGACAGGAGGCTAATTATGAAAACCTTTATACTGCCGAGTATAGCCTTAATAGCTTTACTTCGACACACATAGAGGAGATAATTTTTATATTAATGGAAGGGTTACGTAACATCTCTTATGAGAATATTCAAAACTACCCCGATAACCAAGTTCAGTATTTTATAGGCATAAATAAGCAACAACATCAACAAATATTAGATGTAACACCGAGGCTTAAGAATATGCATCGGGGTAGTTTTGCATTAACAGTCTTGTTGTGTAAATTAAGAACTGGGGATTCAGGGGATAGATTGTCTTGTCTATTTCAAGTTCCGAGAAGGACCCTAGAGACATTAATGTCTGTAGCAAGAAATATATTGCTAACTGATTATGTTCCACAATTTCTTGGTTTTTCTCATTTAAGAAGGGAGCAAGTGGCAGCAAGAAATACTTACATTGCCGATCACATTTTTGGTGAGCCTAATGCACCAGCTGATCAAAAACCTGCAATCACAATAGCTGATGCAACATATATATATACCCAAAAAAGTTGTAACTACTTGTTCCAAAAGGATACATATTCCCTTCATAAATATAGGAATTTATTAAAGCCATTTATCCTCTGTGCCTCTGATGGATATATTATAGATGTACGCGGACCATATAGTGCCACTACAAATGATGCCACCATAATGAATAATTTATTAAACGAAACTGAATTTAATGATTTTTACAACGAAAACGATATCTTTATTGTAGATAGAGGTTTTCGTGACTGCATGGATAGTCTGCATCAGAAAGGATACATAGGTCATATGCCTGAAACCAAAGAAGACGACCAATCACAGCTATCTACTCTTGATGGCAATCGTTCACGCTGTGTCACTATTAACAGGTGGGTAGTAGAAGCTGTGAATGGCCGTTTCAAGAGAGATTTCAAAATATTCCGCCATGAATATTTCAACCGTGGTTGTCGCCATTTAATGGCAGATTTTAAAATAGCAGCTGCTCTGCTGAATGCGTTTACTCCGCCATTTACGGAAAATATACATGCAGAGCAGTTTGTTTCCATCATATTTGAGCGCCTGTTTTTACCGAATACTGTAGCTGAATTAGTTAGGTTACATAATTTAAACAGGCGCGGTTCCTGGTTTGTACCCATAGACGCGACAACCATCTCCTTTCCGCGGCTATCCATGGAGGAATTAACGTTATTTGCTTGTGGTATATACCAAATTCGCCAGGCTCGTTCATATGTGGGTGAGCATTTTCGCTTTCATGGAGTATATACATTAGAGGTATCTCGAGAAAGAATACATGGCTTAGAGGGAATAAACCCAATGTTGCTTCGTGCTAAAATAAAGTCCCGCCATTCTTCTGCTAGAACTTATTTTGTTTTTATAGTAGCAGAAACAAATATGAATGGTCGGGACGCAATAAAAAGTTATTGCTGTAATTGCATTGTAGGTTTAAGAACGGTGGGATGCTGCTCACATGTTATGAGCATTATTTGGTACCTTAGTTACGCTCGCCATGAAGGTATGACCCGACCTGCCCCTTTCCTAGATGAAGTAATATTAAGAATAGATTAAGAAACTATAACAACAATAAAATAAATGTATGTTCCTACAAAAACAAAGTTGTTTTATTTACCCACACTCAAAACTCCATCAGCACATCATCATTCATCAAACTATTGCAGACCGCTGCTGGACGTAGGTCTCGCCTAAAGCACCCTTACTGAATAGATACAATTCTCATGTCAATTTGCCAACGTAAGGATAAGTAAAACACTACAAAAATAGCACCAGCTATCTACAACATCCTTTTTCACCAAAACAATGTTTATGTCCTTACACGTAATAATATTTATTGGGACTTAACCTCAAAAATAAAACTGGTTATAACTTTTAGGTACTAACTTCTAAAAATCTAAGAATTTTATAAGGGCTTGCCTATCGTATTGACTACTAATTAAAACAAAAGATATCTCAAAACACGATATTTTATTAGGTGTACGAAACTCCCATACAAGCTTGCCGATCGCCTTTATTATAGTACCTAATAGAATAGCATAAATAAATATTTAATAAGATTATTCCCAAAAAGCAATAATTAAGTTCAGGTTGATTTCTAAGAAAAGTCAGTAATGTGCTCTTTCCATTTATTTGCAGCACCATGAGATACATCTTAAAAACTATGTTATAAATTATTTACATAACAATTATCTGCAAAAATACAAATATTTAACTAAAAATTATATTATATAGGGAGTGGAATCGCAAAGAAAACTTTTACTATGAAATTTTTCCAAACATCGGTACGCTGCGTTCATACCTAACCTGATTATTGAATGAATTATGAATATGAATTATTATGATTTAGTAGTTTCTTATTTTAAATGTGAAATCTTGTATTCGGCCTGAATTTAAAATAAAATCTATTTTCTGTTTTTAGCTTTAAGTTTTTCTAAGAATATAAAAAAAAAGCTTTCACGTGTCGTATTGTATGATTCTGTATACAAATATTGTAAACATTGATTTTAAAAGAGTACATTTGGAGTTTCTTGCCCATTCTTCTCCATACAAAACTATCTTTTGGAAGGGGATTATTCTATTCCTTTTTTCTTTTTGGATATGACGTTCAAAAGTGCCTTTTGAAGTCTTTTTTGAAATAAATGATTTGACTTTGACTTACATCCCGTGGAAAAGTAACGGGTTTCATACATTTAGTATAGGACTGACCACATGTCTCGCGTGGCGTGGAGCAACCGAATAAATGTATGAAACCGATTGCTATCCCACGCGTGACGACACGCGGTGCAGGTTAAGTATAAACGCAACTTTACTTGGGTAAGCTGGGTGTCTAGAATCATGAACTGAATTCACCTTAAAAGTTTTCTTTACGTTCCTTACACCAGTTATTATGTGCTTCAGTTGCTCGAAAATAAAATAATATACAGGTTGAGTTTCGTAACAATCTCCAGGGGGCCAACCTCTTATAACAATATTATTTTAACATTACTTTGCCTTGCACACTGTTGAATTTTCAACGATTGGCTCAGCGCCGAGAGTTGAAAATTCAACAACAGAAATTACAAAGTAATATTGAAGTAATATTGTTTTAAGAGATGGCGGTATGTCTATGTTTACAAAAGAATCTTGTTTACGAGTTACCCTGCACTATTGGACAGGAAAATTATACAACAGTCAGGTGTGAAAAATGTCTATACCTACCTACTTAATTAGTTTTATGAAACAAAAATTGTATTCACGTTTTCTAAATTTCTTTTAGGAATTAATTTTAATTAAAGTAGTATACATATCTACTATAATATGTGTGTAGCTAGCGATAAGTCGAATTATAAGTACGTAATCAATATTTTTCGAGAAAAAAAGTAGGTAGGTACTTTTATAAGTATTGTGTCTTTTCAATTTAAAACATCAACCAACACCTTTAAAACAAATCAAATGTTTTTTCACGACTGACAGTTGTCTAATTTTCATTGCATTTATGCATTGTATGCATTGGAAACAATGTTTCACAACAATGTGTGCGACAGTTACCAGCAACATTTGTTGTAGCTTGTTGTTCTATTGTTTATTATGAATACGGAATCGAGTGAATTCCCAGTAACACTGCAACATTCCATGTTGCCAGCAACTTTGTTTTAGTCAACACAAAAACATGTTGTTGAAACAATGTTGAGCAACATTGTTTACAAGTGGATATTTACCATCAAATGTTTCAATTAAATATTAATTCTTATTTCTATGGTATATTTTAATGGAAGCTTTGGTTTAGAATATAAGTTATAGTCCAGACTTATTAAATACGCAAGGCATTTTCACAGAGTCCGTTTTGTGTGCATTACCTCAAGGGGCGGATTGTGAATTTATGGGGCCCTGGGCTAGCACTACTTGTGGGCCTACCTAATTAATCGAACTATTTGCCATTTTGTCAAAAACTGTTTAATATAATGACGTTATCGAAAAGGACCACCTACATACAATAATAGTCCATTATGATGCTAGTCACCCAAGTTTACCATTACAGTCAAGGCTAAATTGTAGCCTGAGTCGACCCGTGAGAGTAATGGAGCCCAGAGTGTAGAGATAAAATGTATTTAAATGTTTTAAAACGTTTTTTTATCAGTGGGCCCTGGATTTTTCTGGGGCCCTGTGTTGCAGCCCAAATAGCCTCTATACAAATCCGCCCCTGATTACTTATTTAATAGTAATTTGTATCATTGGTCAATATTTTTTTACTTTAGACCGAAAGTTTTGTAAGGAAGGCGACCGGAAGTAGGAAGTAATGGAAACGAAGGTTTTGTCTTTAAAAAGATAGCTAAAGTCGAAAGTTGGTGGACTTGGTAGAAACATTGTTAAGTTAAAATTAAAATGTTCGAAAGTGAACGCGAATAAATTCAATGTCAACGAAAAGTATGTTGTAATTTTGATAGGTAGGCTTTTAATAAGTATAATATACTTAATTACTCAATTCCCACGTATTGAGACACAATTGAATTTCTATTGTTCTGACTTAGGCGCTTTGCACACGGAGCAACTTAAGTTGTGGCAACTGGCAACTCTTTAAAAGTTTTCTGTAAAAGGTGATAGGTGCTATAACATTGCCGGTTGCCGCAATTTTTTGGCAATTTGTGAGCAACTTTCATAGCCGAGTTGCCGTATGCCGTTGCCGTAGCGACACTGACATTGAGCGACATTGGCATCGGGCACACGGAGAGGGAGGGGAGTGTGAAATCGCCCGAAGCGTTGCGATTGACGGTTGAGGAAACCGGCAACTTTAAAAACCGGTAAAATATTTAAAAGTTGCTAGTTGCGGCAACTAGCAACTAACTTAGTCATCGATTGCAACAACTGAAAACTGTTGACGATTGCCGCAACTCGAAACTCGAGTTGCTCTGTGTGCGCAGTCCAATTGAAATGTATGTAACAGCTAGTTGCCAGTTGCTGCAATAGTTGCTCTGTGCGCAAACCGCCTTACCGGTAAGTCAGCCGCAGCTTGACCGGTTAAAACTGCCCGTTGATTTTGTGGTCGCAAGCGCGACTGCTGAGCGTGGGCTCCTGGGTTCGATCACCAGTGTCACTGGATTTTTCCATTAGAGATTTCTTAGTAGCAACCCGGAATTTTGGAAGTTAGTCTTGGGACACCCCCGTGCTTTGGAATGCACGTAAAGCCGTTGTTCCTGGGCCAGTAGGCTTACTCTTGAACAAAATCGAGAATGAGATTGGAATCGACATTACATGTACATCCGATCCAGTTTCAATTCCAATAAGTATAAGAAGACATTTATTTATAGAATTAACGAGTTATTTAATATTTTAAAATTTGGTAATTTACGTTTTCATTTGTATGGCAACCTCATGTCAATCGCTGTAGTCAAACATGCAGTCGATTCCAATCTCATTCTCGATTTTGTTCAAGAGTAAGCCTACAGGATCTCTCCCCGGTCGTGTCGGATTGCCGTCCTATATGACTATGAGAGTGAGGGCAGAGGGAGTGCACCTGTGTTTGCGCACACACTTGTGCACTATAATATCTCCTGCGTACTTGAGTAGTCTCCAATGAAATCTTTGGGAGATGAGAGTAATCTGTTTGGATAATATTATTAATATGCTTATTGTTTTTTTTTTAATAATTAATAACAATGTAATACCCAAGTATGAAAACTACTAAATTAATATGATGTTCATAAGCGTTTGCTATAGGTATTTAATATTATAATTGTGAGTAAAACTTTATTAACATACATATATTCAGTGACACGGGGTGAATAAGAATGCAGGGCCGAATTGGGACGAGACTTTATAAGGGATGTTGATATAATATACAGAATATTTCCAAAAAGAACTCTAATGTTTTTAATGAATTCTAATTTACAAATTAATGTTCTTGATGGCAACAAACTAATCCTCGAAGGGTTAGGCAGAGGTGTACACATTAATACACCCACATTTCGTTCAGTAATGTTTAAGTCCTATGTAATGGGGGGCGAACCTATTGCCATCTACCGGGCACAAACTCATACTCCGAGGCTGCTGCTTAGAAATTCCTGATGGAAAAACCCAATAACGCTTTACCAGACCTGGGAATCAAACCCAATACCTCTCGCTCAGCAGTCGCGCTTGCGACTGCTAGACCAATGAGACGGTCAACAAATTACGTTATTTCAACGTTAAAAAATATTATTTAAGGTTAGTCCAGATTCACCCCTGCATTCCTATTCACCCCGTTTGACAGATCTTCCCTGATGAAAATCAAAAAAAAATATTTTTTGTATAAATTTTTTTAAAGACATGGAATAAGCCGAAAAATATATAATAGAATATTCCGATCTCCTTTTTAAGCTCTTTATGTTGCAAAATCAAAGCTTATTATATAAATACTAATTAATTATAATAATAAAACTATTCAAAAAGTATCGTAATTACAATCTACATAAATATAAATTTTGTATTAATATTTATTAAAAAAATAAGCTAAGCATAGATACTATTTTATCAGCTAAAGTCCCTGTCACGAGAAACTATAAATTTTGTAAACACACATTCAGGGGATCGCAACCCTTAGATCAAATACTGCGTCAGTGTAAACTTACTTCAAAATGACGGTCCAAATGTTTACGTTCCATGTGTCAGATGTGTTCCAGTACCACAAAACATTAGACGACAGAGCTTTATATCGCTATAATATAACCCGACCAAGTGAAATTGCTCGTTAATTTCGTATTACACTTAGGTTACTTTGAGTTGATTGAATTTGGGATGACTTATTGTCTATTGAATTGTCACTATGTATCTTAGTAGAAGTTACATAATTACATAATACATAGCATAACAGCAGAAGCAGCGGTATTTACCTAATTTATAGCTTCTCGTGACGGAGACTTTATGAAATTATAGAAGTAATAAAAATATCTTAGGCATCAAATATTTTGTAGTCTGTGCACAGTTCTCTACATACATTTTATACTCTCGTGTTAAATTTCACCTATAAATATAAAGCGATAAATGTTGCCATTTAAAAAACTATAAAATAATTTCGTGTTTGAAACTCCTTGTTAGATGTTTGTGTGGCAACACTATTGAGTTGAGAAGAATTGTTTCAGCTGGCACCACTACACCTGCACCTGTTAACAAATAGTTTTATTATAATGCTATCAGTTAATACTATGTTATTTGTGAAGCTCGTGATGGCCCAGTGGTAGAGCGCCGGCCTCTCATACATGAGATTGCGGGTTCAAATCAAGTACCTATCAATCCGACTTTGTCAATTCATATGTACTTTGTAAGTATATCTTCGACATTAATGACATCCGAAACAGAAGGAAAACATCGTACGGAAACCTGGACTTGTAAGTCTGGAATCGCCAATCTGCCCTGTTGAGAATCGCTCACATATATGCACCTACTTGAATTTGACAATGGTGCCGATTTCCTTGTTCACAAACTAGACTGAATATAGAGAATTGACATCTCTTACTAGCATACAGCTAAAGAAAAGGACGGAAACATTAAATAACTAAGTTAGCGATGTCAAATTAGTTTTGCCGTGAACTTTTCCTTATTTTTTTAATCCATACGTTTTAAGATGTCAACTATAATTGTATGGATGTGTCAGATTGACTAAATTTGACAGCTCTTATTTATATTAGTCTCTTTATTGTTTTGTTGGACAGAAAAAGATAGAAATAGTCTAATTTTAGTTTAGTTTGTAAATAAGGGAATCGGCACCATCGTATAGTTTAAAAATATGGAAAAGTTCAAGGCAAAACTAACTTGCCATCTTTAACTTAGTTCTTAAATGTTACCGTCCTTTTCTTTCGCTGTATGTTAGAAAGAGATGTGAATTCTCTAAATTTAATGTAGTTTGTGACCAATGACTTACCCAGAATAGTGATGGATGGGTTGAGTCTCCCATCAGTGTTGAACAGCGGCGTGTTGTCCATCTTCGCAAACGGCTTGTTGGGGTCAGGGTCGGACGGAGTGCCTTCAACTCTGGACCATTCTCCTACTGACGCTTCTTGACCCACTACATTAATTAATAAGTGTCGTTAAAAATACAACCGAATTGAAAATTTCCCAACGCGATTCACAACGCATGTGTGCGTACTGAGACGGCTCCCGAAACAAAAACAAATCAGCGATTTGTTGCTAGACTAGTGACCTCATTAATCACTCATAATTCTATGAAAATGACAGGTGCGTTGTCTTACGCGGTCAGCTATTTATGGTAAGTTGACAAACAAATCTGCCGGCCTGCTACTGAAGACGATTACTCACAACTACATGCAAACTCTTTCATACGGATATGAAACACACATTGAAATAGTAATATAGAGGGGCGCGCCGTCATGTTAAAGTAGTTTATCTGTACACATAATAGGGTTGAATATATAACACGACCAAATTGTCGCTAAAACATTTTTCCTTACACCCCTTGAATGGAAATCTCTGATGCTATAGAAAACTTAAAATTGCTCGATTTTGGAAAAGTTATCAGAGAACATGTCAAATAATTATGTTACGTAAACTAGCTGTGCCCGCGACTTCGTTCGCGTGGATGTCGAAACTTAAGAATTTATTTTTTAGTGCGAAGGGCTGTTGGAGGATACCGATACAAATATTTTTTCTTATTTATGCTAGTGCTTCTTTATAAACAAAATTAGCTGTGAAACCGTCTGGAGCGTACACAAAAATTATTTGAAATGTTCTCTGATAACTTTCAGTCACTACACTATAATAATAAAGACGTTCTTACCAACAGAGTACATGACCAGTGCATGCTCGTGTACCGTGGCGTTGTTGAGGACGATCGACTCTTTGATCCTGACGCCAGCCTTGATCGTCACTCCTGCGCCGATCGACACGTTCGGACCTATCTGTGTGGATGGAAAGGAATATTGTAAGCACCATGTATCTATGATAGGGGTTTTCAAAGTGGCGGGCGCAGAGACCAGCAAAAGTGGGGGGGGGGGGGGACCATCAGTGTTACTACACTCCATATAAGGGAACTCCCTTAGGCAATTCATACAAACTTAGCAACATACTAAGTTCAAAAGTAAGACATTTATGTATTTTCGCAACCTAAAACTTTTTTATTATACAGGCAGGGGGGCACGGATATTTTTTCAATGTTGAAAGGGGGCGCGTCATAAATAAGTTAGGAAGCCCCTGGTCTATGAACTGTCTTTTAATACTCTGTATCTAACAATAATGCCAGAATGGTCCTAATTGGCTCAACTGTGAGTCACTTTTACTTTGTCAATCGAACTTGCTTCATATTATTTCGTATTCCGTATCCGAAAGGTGACAAGTTGCCAACAAGACGCTAATACTAAGCCTCTGCTGTCCGTCTATCTGTCTGTCAGCGGGCTGTTTCTTATGAACCGTAATAAGAAGAGAGTTGACATTTTCACAGATTGTGTACAGACTAATATGGCCTCTATAATAACGAAATAAAACTTACTTTGCTGATGTTACATTTGTCCATAAAAGAAACGTGTTTTGTTTACAGTATTAAATATTGTACTGTGGTACAGAACCTTACATGTATGAGCCCGACTCACTATTTTCGGCGTTTAACCGATTTTCTTTCTACTTACCACAGCGGTAGAGTCTACATTAGCAGTGGTGTGTACGAAGACATCAGGCAGTATAGTGCAGGGCTTTTCCTTAGCAACGCGGTCTCGGTGTAGCTCCAAATAATGGCGGTTGGCGTAGATAGCAGAGCCCGCCGTTTTTACTTGAGACCACCAGTTTGTTATCTGGAGATTTAAGAGAGATTCAATTATAATCGTATTGTGTATATCTGTTCGTAGTCGGCGGGATACATAGTTTCGTATGTTCGGAGTGTGGAATTTCTTGTACACAAACTAGACTAAATTTAGAGAATTTATATCTCTTACTAACCCAGCGAAAGGAAAGGACGGCGACATTAAAGAACTTAAGTTAGCGAAAACGATGTCAAATTAGTTTTGCCTTGAACTTTTCCGTATTTTTAATCCATACGTTTTAAGATGTCAACTATAATTGTATGGATGTGTCAGATTGACTAAATTTGACAGCTCTTATTTACATTAATCTCTTTATTGTTTTATTGCACAGAAAAAGATGGAAATAGTCTAATTTTAGTTTAGTTTGTGACCAAGGGAATCGGCACCATTGTCTTACTCATAGTCCCTCTATCAAGTTCTTCCAGGATCTCTTGTCCCATACCACCTCCGGCTCTCCAGGACAAGAGTTATCTACACTAATATTATAAAGAGGAAAGATTTGTATATTTGTAACGAAAACTATTGGACCGATTTCAAAAATACTTTTACCATTGGAATGCTATATTATCTTACTGGGATAATGTAGCATAGGCTATATTTATTACTAAAAACAGCTGTAGAGCTATCTACATTGCAGCCCTACGAAGCTGGGGCGTTTCGGTAGTTTTATGTAAAGTTTGCGCAATAGCATGCTAGTACGCACGTCATTGTGCCAACCTTCAGAATATGTTCATAAGACACGGGCAAAGTGACGAAAAAAAAATTCAGTACCAACTAACCTCCTTGGATATTGGTGCCGATTCCCTTGTTCACAAACTAAACTAAATTTAGAGAATTGACATCTCTTACTAACGTACAGCGAAAGGAAAGGACGGTGACATTCCGTGACATTAAAGAACTAAGTTAGAGATGTCAAATTAGTTTTGCCTCGAACTTCTCCGTATTTTTAATCCACGCGTTTTAAGATGTCTACTATAACTGTATGGATATGTCAGATAGACTAAATTTGACAGCTCGTATTTACATATTTAGTCTCTTTCTTATTTTATTGGACAGAAAAAGATGGAAATAGTCTAATTTTAGTTTAGTTTGTGACCAAGGGAATCGGCACCATTATTGTGCTAACTAGTTAATTTTGTAACATGTTTCACCCTTTTAAGTTCTGTAATTTCATAACATGTTTATTGTTTTGATATTTACCTGCATAGCATACAACTTGTTGGTTCCAGCCAGCTGCATCAACACATCTTGCTCAAAAGACATGTATCCCGGATGAGGACTGGTCTGGCCATTACCGCTAAAACATAAATAGAAGATTTCAAGATAAATAATCAGTATTATTATTATTATTGACTGCTTCGCTGGTCTAGTGGTCGCAAGCGCGACTGCTGTGCATGAGGTCTTGGGTTCGATTCCCAGGTTGGACAAAGTGTTATTGGGTTTTTCCATCAGGAATTTCTCAGTAGCTGCCTCGGAGTCTGGATTTGTGTCCGGTCAATGGCAATAGGTTCGCCCCCTATTACATGGGACTAAAAACATAACTGGCTAAATGTGGGTGTACTAATGGGTACACCTCTGCCTAACCCTTCGGGGATTACAGGCGTGATGTTATGGATTATGGATAATCAGTATCACCAAGTTTATACAATTATAGAAAATATATTGAAGTGACTTAACTCGTTGACTGCGGGAAAACACACACGTTGTGTTTCGACTAAAAAACGCAAGTGCGGCGCACACACACCGTATGTGTTTTTCTATGGCGAACACGCGAACATTGGTAGCTAGCCGCACTGGCGTTTGGCGCAGCGAATGTTCGTCCGCAGTCAAAGGGTTAAGTAATAAATAATACAGTTAAGAAGTTTGCACAGTGCATTGTCATGCACTGTGGGTACCTAGTGGGGAGTGGGTCAGTTTAACTTGTGAGATTTGATTAAGTTCCTAGGGTCACTTTGCGGCCCCATCATCAGACCGGCTCTGTGACATTATATTGCATTGTTACGTAATTTGTTCATTTATGCAAAATTTTAGCCAAATCGAACATCGGCTTAAAACCTTGTAAGCTTTGTTTAGCCACAAACACCAGGACAGGTGAATGTAAAGACAAGCTTATAAAAATATAAATAAAAATCCTCCTTTTAGATAATCTTAAAAAAAAACAATTTCTATCGTCCCTCTTCTGGCTAGAATAATAAATAAAATTAAGGTTACCTGTAAAACCCATCCTGTTTCTTCTGAAATGACTCAGCCATAGTTTGGAACACTTGTAACGAACACATATACACCCCACAGTTGATAAGAGTGGACACATAACTGTTCGGTTTCTCCACATAATGGGTGACGGACTTGGTAGCAGGCTCCCGGACCATGCAGCCGTAGTGGACTGACTGCTGGCGAGTCGCTTCTGTGCCCATTATTGTAACCTGTGAAAATAAACATAATACCAGACTATTATTGTCCCTTTACGGGATAAAAACCACTGCAGCAAACCTCTTTTCCTCTTTTCATACAGAGAAAGTATAAGAATCAATCTCCATGCTTTTTCTAGGTAGATCGACGATTCTAGACTTACTCATACTAATATTTTTAATGCGAAAGTGAGTTTGTTTATTACGCTTAAACAGCTAAATTACTAAAAGAATTTGATGATATGCTTGAACCTCAAGTAAGGTAAGTAATCTAAGTCCAAATGAAACTTAGAAAATTCATATATGTATTTGTTTTAAGATTCCTGAATACCAAGGCTACAAACTCAACAGCATAGACATAGTTAGTTTCAATTTTAAACTTACCAAAGCATTAGTCCGCTCTTCATGGAAGTGCCACAGCTCTTTGAGAGGGAAGTCAGCACAAACATCTCCATTTAGTAAGAAGAACGCAGTCGGATTACCAGCACGGACCTGATCCCTGAAGTGGTACAGACCACCACCAGTGCCTAGGGGTGTGAACTCTTGTAGATATCTGTAAAATTTACGACAGCCCATTTTAAATGATTTGTGTTACAACATATAATTGATGTGTAACAAAGTACATTAATAACAAAATTGCTCCAATATTGATAAGAGCTACTTCATCATTGTTGTCCCTTAAGTTTACAGAACAGTGCTTACTGTAAACTTGAAGGTCAGCAATATTTTACAGCAGTTTCCATAGATTAATCTATAATGAACTTAAAAACTACATGAATACAGTAGAAAGTTGCGTAATCATGCAAAATAATAAACGATGAACAAAATTATATCTTGAACTCATTTTTTTACTTTATTTGTGATGTACTCTAGATACTATCAATTAATAAATGAAAACTGCGAGTACATTACTGCTCTATTACAGCAGTCTGCTGTTACAACTAAACCAATTAAACAACATAAAATAATTTTTTGAACCATATAGGCTTACATAACTTCATCATAATTTTGTATGCTTATGTGGATTGAAAATCAACATTAAATGATTTTGAACTAGGTATCATATTACCCAGTTACTGGGTTGTGGAGGTCAGATAGGCAGTCGCTCCATGTAAAATACTGGTATTCAGCTGCATCCGGTTAGACTGGAAGCCGACCCCAACGTAGTTGGGAAAAGGCTAGGCAGATGATGATTAAATGATTTTGAACTGTATTTTTAATACATAGACAGTTTAAATTGGCATTCATTTGCCATACCCTTCAAGGCACACAGGAGTGTCTCCAGGAATCCAATTGTCCAATTGAATAGTGAAAATGAATCAAATAAATTGTTATGTACCTGATAATAACATGATATTCCTTCTGCATGTCATTGACAAACTGTGCCATAGTGTTGGTAGTGTACGCTCCAATGATAAGGATCTCCTTGCAGGCCTCCAGCTTGGCACAGGCTTCCACATGGTGCTGGATTAGAGGGAGCCCTGCTATTGGGAACAGAGGCTTCGGTGTATCTAGTGAAAGAGGCCGGAAGCGAGTGCCTGGAAACACAAGATTGTGATTGGTAGTGAAGAGATATGACAATAAGGAGATTGAGGTTTTATTGTTTATTCTTGTGTTTGTTGTTTTTTATTATTTTCTTTGTTGTTTTTTATTATTTCCTCTCTCTTTCCTGCCATAGGTTATTCACAAACATTAATAAGAATGAAGAAGGTAGAAAGAAAAGTGATTCAACTTTAACTCTTTGTTTAATGCTTTTAAGGTGAAGACATCACAATTGGATTGTTACATAAATAGACACACAAAAAGAATGTGCCACTTTTTAAAGTAATAGTAATGTTATGAGATATTTAAATCTATTCTAGAATGTTGAATGTTTTGGATGTACTTTGATCTGATTTTGCTATGTAGTATTATTTAAGGCAATACCTATAAAATTGGTAAGTAACATAACAACATTCATTGCATTATTGAGAGATTAAATTGACTTGTTATCCCTTGTTGACATGTTACAAGCTCAATTTTACTCATAGCAAACATTTAAAAACAAACTTATGTTTGTTTTTAATTGATGATTGAAAAAAGAGCTAGTAATAACATTTATGTATTTTCTGTGTGTTTTGGAAACAAAACCTTGGGAAAACCAAAACTTGTAATACCTACTTATTGTTGCAACAACTTTTTGCTACCACTTACTAAATAGTTAGTTCTTATCATTGATCCTTATCAAATTTGATCGAAATGAGATCATAACCACGTATTAATAGTACTTATTATTTTTAAAACACGACATACAGACATAGGTACAGTGTAAACAGCCGTCTTCAAAATTTTATTTACATAACCTTCATCTTTGAAAAATCCGCTTGTATAAGATTAATCGGTACTTTAATCTACCTTGTAAAATTACTAATTAAACATAACTAGTTAATAGATATAATTTAATTAGCTAGTACACGTATTTATATGTTTTATTAGACTAGATTGATAAGAAAGCCGGTGACGTCGACGGATTCAATTTTTTTTACCTTTTTGCGGCCCTCCAATAAGTATTACGGCTTTCAGCATTGTTTACACTGTTTTAGCTCCTAGAATTTAAGAACACACACTTTACAGCTTAGTTATTATTATTTGTTTAATAGTTTACAACAAACAAGTACCTACTTAGGCGTACACAAAAACACGTCAGTCAGATTTTCTATAGTGACAACTTGTCGATGTCAAGAAATTTCACTTGACAATGATACTGAAAAGTTGAAATGTCAATTGGATTGACAGTAATATTGAGCTGGGGGAACGTAGCATTTGAGCCTGAAAAAAACATTGTAAATACGTACCTACATACGGGTGAGCAATCCACCCGGGTTTAAACCCGGTGGTAAATACCCAATTTTGTAGGTGGTTATGGGTGCTTACGGGTGTTAATTGTAAAGAATTGAAATTGGCACCTACAATTTCAGCATATGAAGGAGCACGCAGGCCAGTTCTTCATAGGAGATCAACTTAAGAAACTCCCTGTGCAACGATTATACTCCAGTTCGTTGTGAAAATACTTTGCATTTGTTGTATGTGACATTTTGTTGCTATTACATTGTCTAAAAATTACTTAATTTTTTATTGTATATGTGTACACCAAACTTTTGTCCAGGCTAACCTAGCTTGTACAAAAGTATGCAACTACATTTTGTGTAGCGATATCGATCAAAATCGAATCGAAGAGTGCTATAAAACTACATTCTTTACAACTTACTTCTAGGTAGGTTACTTACCAAGCTGGTAAGTCTGTCTTAATCTGTGAAAAAGTCCTCTAATTTACATTCTATTTTTCCCAACTTATTTATCTATTTTCAATTTATTTTTCGACATTGATTGTCGTCAAAAACATTCTGTTTATCACAGCGTATTTTTCCAAATTTAAATAATCTCTAATCTGCCTAAAAATTGTTCAGTTAATCCGAATCTTAATGCCCTATAAATAGATTAGGTACAAATTATTATCCTCTATTCCTACCTACAAATAAACATATTTAAGCCATTGTAAGCGTAATCCTTTGATCCTTGGTTGCTATGGACAACCAGATTTAAGCCCTGAATATAAATAGGGTAGATTTCAAAATACGATGAAAGGTTGTAAACATCTTTAGACAATTCCTATTGGAAATCTTTTTGGATTTTGCGGAATCGTAAGCTTATGGAAGAACCGCCAAGGGGCATCAGCAGAGGAACTTGGTACAAACCTTTGGTACAAACAATGCTGAAAATAATTAGAACCTACATACATAACTACTACAAGGATTTTAATTGCTTATTATAATAACGCTCCTTCGTTTTTGTAAATATTGTTTTATGTTTTTGCGCGTAATCCTAATTCTTATTTTTCTTTTAATAAACGTAGCCTAAATAATAACTGCTTATAATAGCTCTTTCGATAAAATCGGTTCAGCCGTTTCAGAGATCAACTAGAACAAACATACAGACAGAGGGACAGACAGACAGACAGAATAACATTTTTTTTTTAAATTTATGTAAGTCGAGTCTACTTTAAGTAAGAATAAACAATAAATAAGTAGGTAGTCAATAACAATACTAACTAGTAATAATCACTTTATAATCACAATTCACAATCAATTCAATTAGGCAGTAAGGTTAATTAATAATAATTGACTGCCTCGTTGGTCTAGTGGTCGCAAGCGCGACTGCTGTGCATGAGGTCTTGGGTTCGATTCCCAGGTCAGGCAAAGTGTTATTGGGTTTTTCCATTAGGAAGTTCTCAGTAGCAGCCTCGGAGTCTGGATTTGTGCCCGGTTGATGGCAATAGGCTCGCCCCCTATTACATGGGACTAAAAACATAACTGGCGAAATGTGGGTGTACTATTGGGTACACCTATGCCTAACCCTTCGGGGATTACAGGCGTGATGTTATGTTATATGTTATGTTATGGTTAATTAATAATTAGAACAGGTAGTTGGCCAAATAAGCAACGTGATGTTGTTTCTTCGACGAAGCGCGAGTGACCAGTGAGCTCGCCTACTGAGCTCGGGGTTTTTAAAAGCTTGGTGTTCCCCCGCCGAAGTGACGTCAGCCGATGCAAACTGCCAATCACTCGCCAGCAACGTTCCAACATCCGGTCCGGCGCAGATGGCAGCACTGGACTCCACAGTGCGTCGCTTGACTCGTTGTATTGGCGCTAAGTTTGATCACCGGAAACAGTGGCGCCAACATTTATTTGTCTTAGCGTAGCTCGTATGTTCCGGGACACGAAAATATTTTAAGAATATTCCTGATAGAAAAAAGAGTGGAAAGAGCTTCTTTCTGACTAACTGACCGACTCCCTGACAATTCAAAATGCCTGTAAATGGTCTAATTGAAATAAATGCTTCGACATTGACTTTGAAAATCCGTCAGCAAAGCGTACGGTTCAATAAAACATTGAAAAGGCCAATATTCAACAGATCGACATCCGAAAACAGCTGCCAAAAGTAAACAAACAAAACGCACCCTTGACATTTGCAGGACCCAACCATCCAATGAAGACCCATAATAATTTATGCGGGTACCCATTAAAGAGCAATTTAGTGGTACGTGGGGCTCGGGGAGGGTCGACTTAAAGTGGTCGGTAAGTGGCACTGCCGTTTGCTAATTTGATTGTGGCCTGGACGCTTCGGAATCATGTTTGCCTGGTACGTTTAGTTAATAAGTGAACTAATATTATGGAGTGGTAGTTCGGGCTGCATTATGGCTGTTGTTGATGCATCTGTTTCGGTATAGACTAGCAATACCCTGCGGTTTTGCTTGAGTTATGTCTTTGATTATTGTTCCTATCCCGTGTCTTATATGGTAATGATAATAGCCTATAACTTTTTTCATTATATGAATAGCTATACACGATTAATTTTAAGTCGTCCTCGAACCGAAAGCCATAAACTCGATCATCGAACTCGAAACGATTGGGACTATTTTTTTCAAAAAGTAACAATAAAAAAAATCAGCTGTTCAGTACACTTTGACGAGTTAGACGAACATAAATGTATTTTATATATTATGATTTTTTTTATTGTTACTTTTTGAAAAAAATAGTCCCAATCGTTTCGAGTTCGATGATCGAGTTTATGGCTTTCGGTTCGAGGACGACTTAAAAGTAACCGTGTATAACGCAATGGCAAAACTTTTAAATCGGATCACTAGTCCTGAGATTAATAGCGCGTTCAGACAAACAAATAAACTCTTTACCTGTATATTATAATGTAATTAGGTAAGTAGTGTTAAAATATTGTAATGTGGTACGCGGAACCCTACTTGTGCGAGTGCGCCCCGCATTGGTCGGTTTTGTGGTAAAAATCATCAAATGACTCCTTCCGCGCTGAGTGGGGCGGAAGGGACTGTCAGACTTTTACTGACTAAAAAACCACCCTGTTCCTTCTGTTGCCCTTAACGTTCCGGGGCCACGGTATCCTGTTAAGACGTCCCGCAACCCCGGCAGGCGTTGGCCCCGTTGGGGGCCCCCTCCCTGTGCTGACAGCTCTTTGAGGCCGGTTTTTATACTTAAAGCCTGTTTTGAATACCTCGATGACTTTTGATTTTGACTTCCATCCATCTTCCAACTCCACTTATATCAATACACTCTAAAACTAATCCCAAAACCAATGACTTTCCAGTTTCTATCCTTAGCAAAGACAATAATGTTCAAAGTTGAAACTAATATTTAATGGTATGTACTAGGGATGTTACTGAGGTCATACCGGAACCGGAGTGGCAGTCAGAGTCGGAGTCGAAGGTGAGGCGAAGGACAGGAATCATTTGTGTAACCTAAAACTTTAATAATGTTTGCATGCCATTTTTATGGCGAAATGTGTTTGGACTTTTATTTATATTTTCCATCTTAGTACATACCACATTTAACGCAAATAAATAATTTTGACTTTTTGACTTTGACATGTAATAATAGAAGCAAACTTTGCTAATCAAATATGATGTAAAATGATAATAGTAAGTTATATGCAACTAACTTCTGACCGCGACTTTAACCGCGTCTAAGTAATATTTGCTCATGGGAGCGGTACATTTTTCCGAGATATAAGTAGTAGTTTTTTTTAATTTTCATTCAGATCCGTTTAGCTGTTCGGGCGTGATTTATTAACGAAAATCTATCCATCCAAACTTCCGCATTTATATTAGTAGTAAAATAAATTCAAATCATGTACTCTCACTAGCTAAGTTTCGATCTTCATTACAACCTTCGAAAGGTATCAGGGCAGAAGTCAAAGGCGGAGGTGAATCAATCAGAAATTCCGACCTGTCGGAATCGGAGTGAATGCTCCGTCACATCCCTAGTAAGTACCGCCACTAAGTGACCGAACTGTGGGATGTAAATAGAGCAGTGACTTTAACTTTAACCATACGATAACTTCGCATCGTAAATGGATGTCCCCTGTTCATGTAATGCGCTTGTATTGTAGCGTAGCGTGAACTGTCAAAGATATTAATGATGTGTCATTGTTAGGCTTGTTGTCAGGTGGGCTGCAGATGTGTGGACCTTTGCAGCAACTTTTCTTTGTTTTTTCAGCTCTATATGGAAATTGAACCGGAAATCTATAGGGTAGGCCTATGTTCAGCAGTGAATGTCCTACGGCTGATATGAATAAGATGATGATAGGGATATTTTGGCTTAAAACGGAAAAAAACGATTGGCAATTGAATTACAATAAATGTTCTTGGGCAAGACAACCTTTTTTTAGTTTAATTTATTTCTTTTAGGGCTGATATTTCAATACATAGTCAGAATTTTGTCTAAAGAATAAATAAGACAGTTTGACATATTTTCTATACAAAAGCTACATATTTATCCCTCCGTTATGAGTTATCTGACCATTGGAAGATTATCCCTAATTCTAATATTAATTGTCACTGGAACGACAGCTTTTTAATTTTACATAAAAAAGGGCATTGTTTTGGGATAACCAAATTTAAAAAAAAAACTGTCGTGCCAGTGACACGAAGAAAGAGAAAAAGACTGTAATTTTCAAAAGGTGTATGAGAAGTTCAAATCTTTTTACTATTTTAATTTTAAATTTTCCCTACAGAGCAAAAGAAACCCGCATTTACGGTTACAATAATTGAATACTAATTTAACACGAATATGACGGGACTTTAGGACAAAAATATAACAATATTTTTTACCAAACGAGACATAATATTGAAAAAGGCGACACTGAAGCGTGACATAAATCAAAGCGTCGCGTCTGTCCCTCGTCTAGACTCGCTAGACAACTATTAGTCTAGACAGAAATAGTCAGAGCGAGGGGTTCGGTCCATTACGACATTACGTATTGATGTACAGTCGAACAAATTATTTGGTTTACAGGAAACAATAATCTTCTGTCTACTACATTGGTGCCGATTCCCTTGTTCACAAACTAGACTAAATTTAGAGAATTGTCATCTCTTACTAACATACAGCAAAAGGAAAGGACGGTGACGTTCCGTGACATTAAAGAACTAAGTTAGCGATGTCAAATTAGTTTTGCCTTGAACTTTTCTGCATTTTTAAACCACACGTTTTAAGATGTCAACTATAATTGTATGGATGTGTCAAATTGACTAAATTTGACAGCTTTTATTTACATTAGTCTCTTTCTTGTTTTATTGGACAGAAAAAGATGGAAATAGACTAATTTTAGTTTAGTTTGTGACCAAGAGAATCGGCACCATTGTCAATATTTATTTTATAACCGACGAAAAGGGGATGTTGCTAAGTCAACGTGTATATAATAATCCTATAAGGTTTTAACAATTTTTTAAGCTTATGGAATACTTATGAGAGTGATGTAAAATTCTAGACTACTCATCACACTCACAACAAGGTTTAAAAGTACTTGCAAGTTAGCTGCTTATACACGATGCAGTTTTGAGGTGGTTGTCTAAGACATAAATAATACAATAACACTGGTGAATAATTAATAAATACTTATATTTTTTATTTATTACGTTTGCCAGTATTTCAGAATACACCTTTTACAAAGAACAGAGTCGTAAAGTTTCGTATGCGGTCCCGCGACTATATCACCCGCTTGCCTAAACCCTTGTTGGAGTTTATTGGTGAATGAGAAAAACATCTTCAGTGGCTACGTTTGCAGACAGCCTAACGTGACTTGGCCACAACGAATGAAATGGATAGTCATTATTATGAATGGATATACAATTTTTGAATAAGTTTAGCTTTATATTAATAGTAAGGTGTTGCGAATTGACGTGGACGTAATATTTCAGAAATAGACAATCATAGGTACAAAAGAAGTATAGTTAAGACGTGTTTTTTAAAATAGAAAAACAAAACAAGCTATTAGATTTACGACTCTCGTTAATTTATACCCTGTATTGGTCATAACAACAGCAACCGTTGCCGTGTCGGACCGGCAATGTCTCGGCTGTCATCGCCTTAAAAAGTCGCTTGCGCGCCGCCCTCGAGCCGTCACCTTTTTTATCTAAAGTAATAGGTATTATAAAGAAAAAAGATTTAAGTTCAAGATCAAGTTATTCACTATTTCGGAGCCTTACTGTTAAAATGAACGATAACCCTAAACGGCCTGAGGGATTTATTAATTGTACAGATTACAAAACAATTGAAGATCAGATCTAGCGAAATTGAGTTTGAAAATGTTTAAAATTAAAAGTTTTCGACAAAACAATTAGGTGTTACTTTTCATGTTCAATTGTTTTGTTTAAATCACTTTTGTCTGGTCTTTTCAAATATGGTACCTATTATTATAACCTTAAAAAGTCCTCGGCTTTTGATTTTTATCAAAGCATTTAAGTACTTTGACACTTTCGCAAATTAAAAACACTGACAAAACTGTCTGTCTGTCAGGTTTGTAAGTCAGTCAAGAAGATATTGTTTTAAAAATAGATACTTACGGAAACTTTTAAAAAGAAAGGCGGCTTGTATGAAATTTTGATGGCACGATTGACGCAGTAACTAAGCGATTAGCGTAAGGAAACTTGTGTTTTATCACGCTTCTGTAAGTTCGATTTCTTCTAGATTATAGAACTTATAAAGTGATAAAACAGTACTTTTTACGTATTTACTGGACTCATAATTAGTCGGAAACAGCCAATACGGCTTGAAGAATCGTGACCATCGATGCACGTGCCTTCTCTGAGAGAGAAGAGATGAAAAGAAGCCTTTGTCGTACAGTTTTTTTTTTTTTTTTTAGGTGGTAAGAATCATCAAATGACTCCTTCCGCCCTGGGTGGGGCGGAAGGGACTGTCAGACTTTTACTGACTAAAAAACCACCCTGTTCCTTCTGTTGCCCTTTACGTTACGGGGCCACGGTATCCTGTTAAGACGTCCCACAACCCCGGTTTGTCGTACAGTGGGACAATAATAGGGTAATACTATAATTTTACATGGTTAAATGTTTTTAAAATTGTAGTTAGATGATACCACAAAATATTCATAACATAGAAAATAGTTCCATGATTCTTTATTGTTATTTTGGTCCTTTCCGAGAATTAGGACCACGTAGGACCACAAATCGCTGAGTATGATGACAGCCTCTAAGTACGTGACCGAGACTAACCGTGCCCCAACTATGTATTGTACTTTATATACATATATAAGTATAGGGTGTTTGGTACCGACACATTCTTTGAGGAAATATGGAGGTCATTTTTAACTTAATTATTTTTTCTTTTTCCAATTCTTAGTGTCAATCTTAGTAACTTTTTGGAACATTCACATTTTTATGACACTCTCAGTCTGTCAAAGAAGCTTCTAATTGATTAAAAAATTCTGATTAGTTATTTTATAAATTATAAATTTTCTGAGTTCTTTTAAACAAGCAACATTATTATTTTTAATTTTATGAATTTTTCAAACCCTTATTCTTACCTTTCTCCTAAATATTCCGAATGAATAGGTACTCTCCCATTGCAGGACAAAAGCGTCTTCTCGTACAGAGAAAGTAGGAGCTTTGATCACGACGCTTGCTTATGGCAGATAGGCGATTTCAGACTTATATGAATTGTAACTCTAGGTTTACTCGCGATGTTTTTCTTTCACTAATGTCAACGATTTCCAAGATAGTTCGAGTGCAATCTTAGGTACCCCGTACCGAATTTCATTAAATTCAGTTCAGTGATTTAGTCGTAGAAGCGCAACAAACAGACAGAGCTACTTTCTCATTTATAATAAGTATTTAGTACTAAGTAAGGATGAAGAATTGCAACAGAAATTGAGTTGAACATTTCATTATTCCGTTGTTTTTAGGTTCATTATCAATAAGCATAAAGCTCTGTTTGCACTGTGTCTTAAGGTCTTAATTCCTCTGTCAGAATTTCTCAAAGGCATCTCAAGAGGCGTTGGTACTGCAAAGAGAATTGTTTAATACTGTATAACTACTAAGGAAATTGCCCGGCAATTAGGTACCTTCAGGTAGGCATTCTAGTAAAGTAAAACCGGTCAAGTGCGAGTCGGACTCGCACACAAAGGGTTCCGTATCACAATGCAATATTAAACACAACATAAAAAAAAATAAGTTGATGATCGCGATCGTAATTACAAGTATCTACGAAACGGTTTTCGGATTTCTTTTTTTTTTTACTAGTGCTACGTAGCCTTGCTTCATGATTTTAGGTCAACAGACGGACAGACAGGCCGACAACAAATTGATCCTATATTAGGGTTCCGTTTACGGCCTTACGTGCTTTCCGAGGCACTGGGGTATCACACCCCCAACTTCCAAACTCCAAACTCCGAGCTGAGAAATTCGTATGGATTTATTTATTCTAAATTGCCAGACCTGGGAATCAAACCCACGCGCACAACAGTCGTTCTAGCGACCACGAGACAAACGGGGCGGTTAAAATTATCATAACATAAACATAACATCACGCCTGTAATCCCCGAAGGGTTAGGCAGAGGTGTACCCATTAGTACACCCACATTAAATGTGGGTAACATAACTGGCGAAATTTTCGCCAGTTATGTTTATAGTCCCATGTAATAGGGGGCGAGCCTATTGCCATCAACCGGGCACAAATCAGACTCCGAGGCTGCTACTAAAAATTCTTAATGGAAAAACCCAATAACACTTTGCTTGACCTGGGAATCGAACCCAAGACCTCATGCACAGCAGTCGCGCTTGCGACCACTAGACCAACGAGGCAAAATTATCATGTTATTTGAATAACCTTACAAAGTCTTTGGTATTGTCATGTTTCTACAGATATTCAATTCTCGTTTTATTGATATTATTTCAATAACAATATTCTTAACATTATAAGATCAACCTTTACGGTTATTGGTAAAGTTCGATTCAGAAACAGTGATATGAGATGTTACTATAGTTTGGAGATTTGTTTCTATTCTTTTCTATTGATTTGTACGGTAGGGTTAGCGCAGTGGATGATTTTGTTTCTGCGATTGGTTTCTGCGCATCTCGTAATAAACATATGTATGTGGTGAAGGTGTTTGTTCCGTGTATGGCTGTTTGTGTATGTTAGTTTATGTGTACACAAACAGCCGGACAGCACAGTAAGGAAATTTTTGTTCAAGATTAATTAACTTCATGAACCAATATTGAGGAATACCTTATACTGTGAGGAATTCATAATAATAATTTGGTATCTATCTGTGGAGGCTTGTAATTAGCAATTTAGTTTTATATTTTTGTTATTATATTGTTATTAGTCTGTAAGTTTTTCTAAAATAAAATAAAAATAAATAAGTAAATGTCCCACGACAGGGACAAATTCCTAATGTGGGTGTGTAATTAAAAAATATATATTTCCTATTTCCTTCCGCCCCACCCTGGGCGGAAGGAGTCATTTGATGATTTTTACCACCTAAAAAAAAAAATGAGACGAACACCACAAAAGACTCTTGTCAAATATTGACAAGAACATTTTCTACAGTTTAGTCACTTTATGCCTTGAACGTCACAGCCCATCGTTACAATTCCTTTAACGGAGTTCGACGACGGGCCCAAAATAATTGAATTAATTGAATTTACCGGGAACCAGCGCTGTTTAGCATTTTAATTGATATATTTTGTTAACTGAGAGTGTGCTCCGGGGCAAACTAATTATGTCCTTAATTGTGTTGTTGGTCTTTGGAGGGAGACACTGTAAGGTTGTTTAGGGAGACGGCATTTGTTATTGTTTGTTCTGTTTTGAGAGGTTCTTGAAATATTGGAAGAGAATGTATCTATAACATACAATGATTTTGGAGTTATGCTGTAATAGTAAAACTGCATGATGTAGTTTAATAGCACCAACATGCTTCTGAGGGTGGTGTCGGACAGAGTGGACAGCCAGATCCTGAGGCACTGGTCGCTCATGCATGTCCAAAATAATGATTATTTTAAATTTTACTAACAATAGCTATAAGTATTTACCTACTAACATAATATGGACTTGTACCAATAATAGTGTGCTTGGTCTGAAATAAATATTTTCAATTTTCAATTCAATAGTATCATATTCATATTAATATTTATTTATTTGCATGCCAAAATGTGTTTATATAGATGTTACATACGGCTGAAAGCTAATAGGGCAGTTAAGGACTCTGTTAGGGCACACCAAACTAAAAATTAAAGAAGAAAAAAAACTATTTGTGTTCTTTATGAGAATAAAATATATTTAAACCGATTTCATGGTGAGACTGCCTTGTTAATCTAGTGCTCGCAAACCGCGACTGCTGAGCCTAAGGTCTTAGGATCGATTCCTAGGTCGGGCAAACGGTTATTGGATATTTCATCAGAAATTTCTCAAAAGCAGCCTCGGCACTTCCGCTTCGGTGACCTTTTTACTTATGGGACTTTCTACGTCCGTGGGCTCCAAGCGTGCGGGACTTCACGGTGCCATGCCAACCCGAGTTCCTGCGCCGCGTCGCGAGAGCGCCCCACCACACACTACAGTCCAAAGAGTAATATAACCGTGCGCCGAAGCGATTCCACGCTCGTCGCACGCGCCAGCAGCGACTTCACCAGACCAGCAATAAGCTATATTTACTTTGTACATCATCATTTACTTAAAATAAGTAAATAAATCGTACGTTTTCGTTGTTTAAAGTTTAAATAAAAAATTATAAAGCCTATTATTACTACCTATTATTTTATCCCAAGACCAAAAGAATAAAAAAAATAGCTTCAGTCTGACAAAATTCAAGACATCCATACTAAATAACGGCTTTCTGTACACACGTTAATAAAAGCTCGACATGTAACATGTAAATCCGACATGTACAGTCAGCAAAACAGATAGTTATGCAGGGTCGTCAGATATAGTTGAAGTTTTCTTAGAAATCGTTGTATTTTAAAAAGTAGATAATAAACAGCTCATTAATTAGTTTCAAGCGAAGACATCCATCGGTTTCTAAAAAACCTTCAACTATAGCTGACTACCCTTTTTTTCGCAGTGGAAATCAACATGGACTATTTCCCTCGTGGGGTAATGGAGGGGCATGGCGGGCTCTTACTGGCTAAACCACAGCAGTGTTCCACCTCTGCCTATGGTCGGAAATAGAGATCACCCTGGGTAGAGATAAGCTACTATAACATAGTGTGTAGTCATATCCATATGAAAGAGTTTCTATGTAGTTGTAACATTCAGCTGGCCAGCAGATTTGTTGGTCAACTAATCATAACTAGCAAGACCGCGCAAGACAACGCGCGTGTAATTTTCATAGAGTATGTCAGTGCAGCGCCATACTAATAATAATGAGTGATCAATGGCGCCACTTTTCAAGCAACAAATCACAGATTGTTTTTTGTTTTCCAGAGCCGTCTTAGTACGCACACATGCGTTGTGAGTCTTGTAAATACTTTCACAAATACTTACACTTCACTATTATACTACTTACACAAACGTTTTGAATTTGTGGAGGGGCGCGCCATGTTATAATAGTTTATGTCTACCTATCTGTTTTGTTGACTGTACCTATGCAAAATCTTGTTGACATAAAGCCTGAAAACCCGTGTTATTTAGCGGCTAGAATATATGCCTGACCTTTCGGGGTATCGGCTTAGCCGGAAAGAGGATTTATAAAGATCCATTCTGCCCTAGAATACGGGATTTATATGAGTACTTCGCTGAATTGGTAATGGAGCATGGCATGTCACTAGGCTGCCGTTGACATGTACTTTGACGTTGTAGTGTGTCGGTTTATATTCCATACGTTCTATGATGTTGCGGGTGATACATGTCAGCAATTCATCTATGGATGTCAGTGGATGGATGTCATCTATGGATGTCAGTCTATGGATGTCAAAATCGCATAACTAAGTCAGTGACATTATTTAATTTACTAGTTATTTATTTACTTATTACTGATTCCGTATTTTACGACTATGATATTAGTGTGTAGTTAAAATATTCAGTTATGATTGTAAATCGCCGTTACGTTCTAGAGTGAAAAGCAACAGGTTGACAAATGTCACCGGCAACATCCTGGAGCGTGAGGAATATGGGTAGTAACTGAATATAAATTCATTGGCAAGGTGTTAGGGGTAAAGGGTACTTATGATTACTTTTGCTATTGAATCAACTCTGAAATATCGCTATACCGATAGATACATTCGTTATTGGATGTACAAAAACTTACTGCAAGTACTCGTTATATAGGTACCTATCTAGTCTGCCACGTTGGACTAGTGCAGGGGTCACCAAATAGCGGACTGCGGTCCTTATTCGGAATACTGACGCATATTGTGCGGACCTTAAGAAAACAGTAAACTATAAAGTAACTATAACTTTATTAAAGTTCAGCTAAATTGGCAAAAGTTAGTTATTTTGTTATTTACATACCTACCTATATTCTGAAATAAGCAGAAAGATGTGATACATTCTTTTCCAGTAGCAGCCTCGAAGTCTGGGTTTGTGCCATGTTGATAGCAATGGGCTCACCCCCTATTCCATGGGACTCAAACATAACTGGCGAAATGTGGGTGTACTAATGGTACACCTCTGCCTAACCCTTCGGGGATTACAAGCGTGATGTTGTGAGTGCTATTATGTAACAGGAATAACAATGAACAACGGACAATGGTCACGACCTTTTTACTCGTAGAATCAATACAATCTGTAACAATAGGTATACACTTTCTTTATTACCTTATTTCATGTTGACTATAAGAAAATTCGGAAAAGCTTCGTAATTTGTACAGACCTTTTTTTTAACAATACACCCTCGCATACATCTTGACGTTTGTAACTTATATTGTCAGAAATATGTAAGGGTGCGTTCAAAACGGAACCTCGTAGGAACCAATCCAGCCTGACCCCTTGCTGTCCCCTCATAGCAACGCTCTTTTTGTTTAAAGGATGGCAATTTTTTGAAAGAATTCATTTTAATGTTTTAAATTATTTAAATTGATCTTCATGCTGTCACCAGGCAATTAACCTAGCATTTAATCTTGCAATAGTCTTGTAATCTATAAATATCTTAAAAGAGACTGACTGTTGACATCCATTCTATAATATAAACGAGCAATAACTATAAATAAAAGATGCCACCTTAAAATGTCAAAAGTCACAAAATGTCCGCCGAATAGTACAATCTCAGAAATGAACTAATATTTAAAATGGCGGATGTGCCATGTTTTGACAGATCTGACAGATCCTTTAGAGGTTGAATAAATCTCCATAGATATACGTCTATGGACTTGACGGAATACCGTGGCACGTGTGACATACGTTGGATGTGAAATTGTGAACATACCTTTACAAAAACACGTCTGTAATATGCGGCATACTCGTAAATTATGAATGCTAAAAGCAACGCATTTTCGCCTTCAAAATACAAATATAACATTTTACTTTTCTTTGAAGAAAGGAAATGTTATAGTAGCGTGAAGATCTTAATTGAAAAACGTTTGCTCTGAAATATTAATGAGGATAAAGTGCTAATGGTTTCTGAAGCCCATGATAAAAATATATAGTCAAGGTTCATGTGTTAGGGCGCTAAGGGTGGGTGCGTGCTCGCTTTTACTTTTCATTTTTTTATTACGTTTTGTGTATGACGTCATCTGAATCTTATGCGCGAGGCTGTGGGTTCACATGCGGACACGGACAAGTACCATTGTGAATTTTCTATTTCATGTTTACTTTCTAAGTTTATCTTGGACATCACTGACGTCGGTGAAGGAAAAACATCGTGAGAAAACTTGGATTTATAATAAACTAGCAGACCCGCCGCGACATCGTTCGCGTGGTATCCTACCTGTACCGATACAGCTACCCCTACCCTTGAAGCCGACTTTTTCGTTTTATTTTTTTTAGTTCTACCTCTATTCGAGACGGAGACAAACACAAAAAATCGAAAACCATGACAAAAACATGTCCCGTCCTTCTCTAGAAGTTTTAAGTGTGTTGAAACACTTAAAACTTAAAACCTGACTTAAAACCTGACTTAAAACCTGACACTTAAAACCTGACTTTGTTTTATAATAAAGGAGTTTTAAGTTTAAAATCGCCAATTCGGCTTGAGCAAGCGTGGTGATTAATGCTCGTGTCTTTTCTCTATGCCCTGCAGGGGGTCAGTAACTAGTATTTTTTATTTTTTCCATTTTTATAGCTATTTCAGGCTACAATCTATCTCTGTTCAGGCGTGATTGTGAAATAAACATCCATTCATCAAAATTTTCGTATATCCAATAAGTAGTAGTAAGATTTATTTAATTATTTATTCATAATTATAATTGTTTGACGCGATACTATTTAATGAGAAAATAATAAACAGAAACAGGCGGGAAAATGAATTATAATTTCTCATAATAAATGTCGCGCCCAAAAAGTTTAATAATTTCGGTTTAACCTCATTTGAAATAACAATGTTTTATACGTCCCGTCGACATTTTCTTAGAATTTCATTATCTAAAAACTGAATCGTGCCAGAGAAATAAATGAAACGAAAATAAATTTCAATTTTTATTTATTTCCATTTGCTGGTTGCTTTATCGTCTCGCGAATTCTTGTGAACGTAGATTTTTGGTCCTTTGTATTTTTTTACGTTTAAGCTATTATAAGACTTATGAATAAAATAGGTAGGTACGGTCAACGATAAAATTTGATTAATACTGTATATTTTACATATCATTTATTTAGATATGAAATAACACCATGCACTTCTCAACATTTTGAGTAATAGCTAAAACTTTATTTTATATTTATTTAACATTAATTTCGGACTTCCTTTGATATTGTGCTCAATAATTAGGATTTAAAAATTCTGAAATGTTACTAGACTCTTGTTGCTGACCGTACCCTCTTTCAGTTTAAATTTAGAACGTGGGATCCCGAGACACTCTTTCAAAAGGGTCAAAGACCTTCGCTGTGTAAAATTCTAATAGTGATGTAGATTGATAGGTACCTAGAAGGCGTCAGGAAGGTAAGATCCTCGACTTCTAACTGGCCGAAACCCCACCTGCCTCTTTCATAGAAGATGGGCCTTTTAGGTCACGGGGATTCTGAATAGGGAATCTGGCCGCCCATCAAAGTGACCGTAGAAACCTCTACTACAAACTTATTATTTTTCTAAAACTTATCAGTTATTCTAAAATTTACCCTATTTTTTAAAATACATCATCGCTAATTGAAAAAAAAACCCGCATCTATTCTGTACATTTTTACACGGGTTAATCTTTTTTTATGGAAAAACCGTTTTTCATCAAATTTGTTCCTTTACTCGTGTAACTACTAGGTCTAAATAAGTTATCAAAGTCACTACTAAGCACTAGTAACTATTTCAACACACCCTGTACATTGGTGTTGACTTAGGACAGTTTGTAGTAAATTGCGAACGCAATATTAGTTGCACACAGTTGAGTTGTGTGTGAGTTGTCGGCGGTCCTAGGAGTCGGCATACCACAGAGTAAGAAAACCTGTAGATGCGAACCTCTATCGACTTTTCGTAGGTACGTCTGCCGATGATGCCGATCGAGTATTCAGTAATAATCCGATCCCACTTACGAGATTACTAATATTTGGAATATAGATTATGGTTTGATTTGACCAACACCTACAGAAACTATCGCTCAACAGTCGACTCAAATGCAGAAGGCGATCTTGGACACGGCATGCATAGGGAGGGGCAACCTCTAACTGGATCCCTAACCACCGTCAGCTTGGGATTGCAGCAGTGGATTAAATCTCCCGGTACAGTAACCTCATCGTCAGGGGTTATAGTACCTTGCGGGCGTAAAGACTATAGAACATTTTATTCGCCCCAATACTGTAGGCATTTACAATGCGGTTTAAGCAGGATAGTCGCTTCTATACATAAACAGTCTATGGTCCAACTTGGTAAGTAAACACGAGTATATAATTATCAGCTGAGTTCGAAACTAAGTTTCTTGTTTATGTAAAGGTTATTGGTTGTTTATTGTTTGCTTTGTATACTTTTATACATAGTTATCTGGGCTGTACACCTTCCTATACTTTTACAAATACCATTTATCTACCACACGCTGTAAGCATATTTTTTATTATAATAGTTGTTTTAATAATGTACCTACCTAGATTTTAATAATGTGTTATAATTTTTGTTTAGGATATTTTCTTAGCTGTCGCATTAGGGTAAACCCTGTAATGATAGTTTAAGGTTTTAAATAAATAAATAAATATAACTTACTTGATAGCGCGGCGAACTTCATATCGCTATATTACTATTTTTTTTAGTTTCTTTCATAAAAATCTTCTCCTTACAATAACAAATACAACAACAAAAAAATAATTAGTGAAAATGGTCCAGTAGTTCACGCGTGATGGAAAATAAATGAAACAGATACATTGGTCCTTGCCCGGTATCGAACCCGCTGCCTTGTGGATGAAAGTCGGGCGCCTACACCATCGGGCCATCATGACACATAAAATAATATATAAATAATAAAAATTACAGATCTCTATATAGTATAAAATAAAACAAAGTTGCTTCCCGTCTCCTGTACGCAACTTTCAAACTACGCAACGGATTTTAATGCAGTTTTCATCAATAGACAGAGGGATTCTAGAGGAAGATTTATGTATCTACATTGCACCAGTACAAAGCCGGGGCAGGTCGTTAGTATATAAATATTATAACCGTAGATACACTATACTTTCATAACATTTATTTACTCTCAATAAATCCTTCATTGATATCCATAAAAACCAAGAAAATCCACTTTACGAGTTATTAATGTTCTAACGATATCCAAGATGGCGGAGCAGCGGCGTAATGTGGCGTTAAATAGAAAATATAAGAAGTTACAGCTAAGTAAATAATAGGTATTGTGTGTAATGAGAAAATTCCATTAGCTCCTAGGGAGTGCAGTGGTTAGGGGTTACTGAAGGCCAAGGCTTGGCCTTGCTTCCATGTTTATGTGGTGATGGTTTTAATTAAATCTAGTTAAGCTACGCTAGCCAGAGTTGGTTCGTACATGAGTGACCATCTTTACACGTCGCGACTCCTCCGTGCTTCGGAAAGCACGTTAAGCCGTTAGTCCCAGCTGTGATTAAAGGACTGATAAAGGCTTACTGAAGAACTGGTTGAAAATTGTCTACCCGAAAAACCTTATAAACTACTTATTTAGATTTTTAGGCTCCTAGGACCAAAACGTCACGAGTAACGATCGCATAGACAAGAGAACTTAAGGATCACATTCCTAAGCAAGAGCGGCTGAAGTTTCCATGGTAGCACCAACTAACAATTAATTCCATAGGCAAATAAAACATGACACCACATCGCAACCTTTCTTGTGTACCTTTAGCCACAAGACTACTAATACAATCTCTTTGTATTCATTAAAATTAATTGTGTCTAGGAATGGAAGGCATTCTCGCTTTGTATAAATCATTAATTAGGAAGAAAAGGATGACGGAGGTAGTTTTAGTGACATTCAATTTAAACGCAGTTTTGGTCCTTTTGTAAGCAGAGAGTGTTGCAGAAAATAGTACACATTCAAAAATGTTGTTATTAAAAACCTAAATGTGATCTAATTGGGTTATTTTGTTACTGTAATATGTAGCTACATTTATGTACTACTTAGCCATACTTAAAACGACAGTTATAAAATAAAAAATCTGTTCTGCTCAAAAGTACTACACCTGCACTTACCTGTTCCATACATTTTCACATCAGATGTTCCTTTCGCATAGACTTAAAAAGTAACAAACAACAAAAGTAAACCTACCAAAACATCACGCCTGTAATCCCCAAAGAGGTATACCCATTAGTACACCCACATTTCGCCAGTTATGTTTAAGTCCCATGTAATAGGGGCGAGCCTATTGTCATCAACTGGGTTCAAATTCAGACTCTGAGGCGACTACTGAAACATTAGTGGCTGAAATATTAATAACGTTTTGCCCGACCTGGAAATCTAACCAAAGACCTCATGCTCAGCAGTTGCACTTTGCGACCACTAGACCAACGACCCCGTTCAATACCTATGAAAAATTTCATACCTATGAATTGTAATACTCACATTAGTACTTGTTTTATATCGACCCGCATGAGAGGCTTAACCACCAAGCTAACACAGCAGTCCAATAAATACATAAATAGTATTTCCTATGTAGAATCCGGGTTAGCACGTTTTCTCCTATACAACGTTTTCATTTTAGCCTTTAGTTGTCACGACGAAAATTCCGGCTCGAAGGACCAGAAAATCAAATGTTGTGCGTCACTGCAAAATTGACACACTGATTGACAGGAAACATGAAAGTGCTGCAAAACTTTTGTACTTTTGTACTCCATTGTTCGAAAGTCCAAAAATACACAGGTTAGGTAAGTAGGTACTGTCGGGGACACTAATTGTTTAGCAATTTAACTTACAACTTTAGACTGACCGGAGGTATATTTAAAATAAAACTATCATTCTTAATTATAGTGAGGACGGACATTAATTAATTAATTATGACCATAAAACCAGCAGATATAAAGTAAAAAATTATAATATATGCAAGATGTAATTCCGTGATGCATTTATTTTCTTACACAGTTCTTAGAGTTGAAAAATACTTTCAACTCAATACAGTTGAACTAATAATATTAATGAACTGAAATACAATACTTAGCAATAAGTAAATATTGCACTTCAGTTTAGAATAAGATGGAAATAGTCTAATTTTAGTTTAGTTTGTTAACAAGGAATCGGCACCATTGTTGTACTGTATGCGATAATCGTTATTTCTCTGAAGTGCGTTTAACACGGTTTTGCGTGTAATACCTAGTAAGTTAACTAATATTAATTTTTTCCTTGATATTTCAATTGTTTTACCTGTGCGTTCTGATTTTTATATTTATACATAATTTTGTTAGCTTACGATCACAGCACAAGAAGATACTCGCTTCGTATTCAATAATGCATTATGAATGGCCCAGCACGAACGCGGAGTAAACATTGGTTTTTAAATTAGAAACACCCATCACATAATATATTTTATTCACTTTGAAGGCTTTACTTGCAATACTTGTATTTCTGATTCGAAAATCGAATACTGCACATAATCTTTTTTACTTTGAAGGTTTTATTCATTTTCATCAATGAGTTTTAGTAAAATGTCATTGTCGTAAAAAAAATTAAAACAAAATTCTATAGGATAGACGTATTTCCAATTTTAAAATTCGAATATTTTTATAGGCCAGTAATAATCTATACACATAATATAAAAAAATGAATCCCTATTCCCCTTGGTCACGGCTGTACCAATTTCACTAACTCTTTTTTTGTTGTGTTTGTTATTGTCAGAAGAAGGCTCTTATGAAAGAAAATAAAATACGGCGGTCCGAAGTTTTGTGCGTTAGCAAGTCTTTTATAAAAATCGCGTATTTGATTTATACTTAAGTATTTATTTTTTAACTAATTTTGCGGTTTAACGCTCGTACATTAATTTGCACCTACCATGTTATCTCTTCACCACCTTTGGTTGACTGTTAGAGAATGCCTAAGGCATTAAGTCCGCCTCTGCACTATTGTTGCATAAAGTTAAAATGAATATTTGCATATTTACTTATTTCAAACTGAGCTGAATCCAGACTAATGCCAGCATGGACGCAATCATCCTTGACATTTTGTAGTGTCAAGGAGACATGCATCCGCAGCCCGCGTTCGATAGCTTCGGGTATTATCGACTATATTCGGGATTTTATACGGGGTGAGAAAATACACATCACCTAGCCCCTAACTACGCATACTGTCCATGAAACTGAGTAACATTGAGCAAAATATATTGCTTTAAACAATTTTATTTTTGATGTAACATAACATAACATCACGCCTGTAATCCCCGAAGGGTTAGGCAGAGGTATACCCATTAGTACAGCCACGTTTCGCCAGTTATGTTTTTAGCCCCATGTAATAGGGGGCGAGTCTATTGCCATCAACCATGCACAAATTCGGACTCCGAGGCTGCTACTGAGAAATTCCTGATGGAAAAACCCAATTACACTTTGCCCGACCAGGAAATCGAACCCAAGACCTCATGCACAGCAGTCGCGCTTGCTACCACTAGACCAACGAGGCAGTCGACGAGGATTTTTGATGTGAAAAATAATAATTCTGAATAATAAAAGTTTCGACCAATATCTCGAAAAACTATCGCTTAACAGCTGGGTTTAGAGTCAGATGCAGAAGGCGGCCATTTTGGACACGGCACGCATAGTAAGGAGGTTCGTCTCTCTGAATCCCTATCCGCCGTTGGCTTTGGTTTCATCACCAATTAACGACCGATCAAAAAAATATATATAAAATATGTTTTAATAAAAAATAAGTATAAAATTATATTTAATAATAATGTAAAGAATAAATACTTTATTAATAGCTATAAACTCACAGTAAAAAACCTTCCGAATAAACCTTTGTCTATGAAAGAGCAATGTAGCGAATGTCATTTTAACAAATCGTAGTTTATGCTTTTGTTAAACCAAAACTGTTTAGAAAGTAGAAAAACAAATCAATGTTTAGTGGAATTTGTTGTTGCAACGTTTTAACACATTTTTTGCCCGTTTTGGCAAAAGCGCCCGAGAGTGATAAATATTATTTGTGTAAACCCTAAAATTCTAATTTCCTGTGAGAAACAACGTTATGCTTCAACACCCGTATATGTAAATCAAATACCATTTATACTAATCCTGAATTCAGTAAAGGCTTACCGGCTTTAGAGGATTATAACTAAATTATGAATAAGCAAATGGATCGGGTCACTTGTCATACATTGATTTAAATACCTAACTGGGTTCTGTAGTACAGGAGTCAGGACTTAACGCCTTTACAATAAATAACATAACATCACGCCTGTAATCCCCGAAGGGTAAAGCAGAGATGAATCACATTTCGCCAGTTATGTTTTAGTCACATGTAATAGGGGGCGAGCCTATTGCCATCAATCGGGCACAAAACCAGTTTCTAAGGCTACTTTTAAATTAATAAATATGTAGTTGAGTAAAAATAGATGAGATGAGGAAGATACAAAATTAGGCAGTTGATCTGTATCTCATTCTCTTTTTGTCTTTATAACATTCCACTTTAGGTAGATGTATTATTTTTACTTTCTGATCTTCCAAAATAAAAATGAGAGACTTTTAGCAAAATTTAAAATACTTATTCGACTTTATGACCCTCGGAAGCCTGTAAAAATAACCGTAATTAAATGTCCATTTTATAATCCTGCCAAAGGTCTTTTGTTAAGAGAAAACGCGGGCGTAGAGATTTTTGAAAAATAGGTGTAATAAAAAACTATCGCTGTCGCCTGCGAGCGCTCGGCGTGAGAAAAGGACAAATGATACTGACAATATCCGGCTGAATAGTCTAAGTAAATTCGTATTTTATATCTCGCCAACTTCGTTCTCTAATATTAAACCAAATCTTCTTCTTAGCGTCTCGATGGCAAATATACATATAAATTTATTTATTTTTTTGTTTAGCCCAGTATTTAGCTACCGTAACACCATCCCCTAACGCAGTCATTAGGTCCTCACGTGTGCAGATGACTGATTAAACCAATTTAAAAGAAATGTCATAAACTGAACATAAGGGATATATACTGTGCCCCTATGTTTTTCTTTTTCCATTAATAGTTTTCAAACGTGTACTAGACCTCTGTTCACAGCTGTTCACAGAGGAAATTTTTAACTTTTTATTTGGGTTCACTAGTTAGAAGTGCTTGTAAAAATAAAAATAAAGTATCATTAAGAAAAACACGGGCATAGAAATAGTTGATATTAACTTAACTCTAAAAAACACTGCTTGAAGGCCTAAAATCAGAAATAACATAACATAACATCACGCCTGTAATCCCCGAAGGGTTAGGCAGAGGTGTACCTATTAGTACATCCACATTTCGCCAGTTATGTTTTTTTTAGTCCCATGTAATAGGGGGCGAGCCTATTGCCATCAACCGGGCACAAATCCAGAGTCCGAGGCAGCTACTGAGAAATTCCTGATGGAAAAACCCAATAACACTGCCCGACCTGGGAATCGAATCCAAGACCTCATGCACAGCAGAAAATCAAAATCAGAAATAAAACAGACGAAAACAATTCCATGGTGAAAAGATAATTCGCATATCCTCTTAACGATGACAATAAAAACAATTCCTCCTAGCTCTTGGTGTACAATGCTGTTATAAAGGACACCGCTTCGACACGTAGGGTTGCCAATTTTCATAATGCTTACCTTAGTACATATTGGCGTGTATTGGCGAATGAAGCTCATACATTGCTGTAATGTTATTAAATGGACAACTTCAAAGAGGACATGGGACTTAAACATAACTGGCGAAATGTGGGTGTTCTAATAGATACACCTCTGCCTAACCTTTCGGGGATTACAGGCGTGATATGTTATGTGTTAACTTCAAAGAGAAACGAGTTACTTTTTTAGAATTCCCAGTATTTATTTATCAGTTTGTATTAAAGAAAGCCCAATGCCCACAACTTTGTCCACGTGAATCTTGGTTATCTGTGGTGTTTCAATTTAATTGCGCTGACCATAGTTATTTTTCTAAAATAAGAATAGACTACTCCTATAGATTACTCATTAAAACATCAGCTATCCGCCAAAGTTCCATCAAAATTGATCCAGCTATTTAATAAACAGACAGACAAAAAAAAAACTGTTTTTTCGTGTAAATACCACGTAATTCATATTTTATTTTTTAAAATGCTGTTATTTTGTCATTACAAACAGATCCTTCAATTTTATTCCTTTGTTTAAATAAATATTTATAAATACTTTGATGATTCAACTTTGAAGAATACTGCTCGGTAATGGAAACAAAAGGAATCCAAACATTGGCTGTTTGACCCAACATTGGCGTTGTTTGCCCAACATGTAAGCCGAGTTACATCCGGACCCTTATAATATTTATTGATGTCAGCGTCTGTAATGGATTTCGTACGACTTGGTGACCGCTTTCATAGTTCAATATTATGATTAATTAAATTTTTTTTGTTACTGTTTTGTATGGGCTGAGTATATCTAAGTCTATTAGGGCTGTGCGGGGCTGTTATTATGTATTTTTTGTAAAACATTCTTTGATATTTTATGCGTTAATATTTTGTTAAAATATATTCTTTTGTGTTATAATACTATCCAGTAATAACAGAAAACTTTTTTTTTGTTATCTCATATCAACACCAATCAATATAAAAAAATGTAGGAAAATCAGAGGCATTAATGACAAAGGCAATCAGATTGCAATCGTTCCTAAAATTTTGTAGTATTACCCCCTTGATTAATTTATCTCCAAAGCCTAGGTATAACTACTTACATAAAAAAATAATCAGCGTTATAACCACAATCATTAAATAACTAAAAAAATATATTATAGGTAGGTTTATTTTGGCAACACTTTTTCGTTTAAACTTTCAAGTTTTTTTTTAAATTATGTAAGTAATTGATAAAACCTTTGCCTTTTAAAATAAACTCTTGAGACTAACGTCTAATCAAAAAGTGAAAAAAAGGCAAAAAAGAAAAATATTTGGATGTACTTTTACAAGCACCAATTTGTTACCAGCATTCCATTCAGTCCTACCAATTAAAAAAAAATACATTCAAAAAACGAACTCACTTAAAAATTCAACAAACAATTGAACGAAAAAATATTTCAATATCCGCTCAATCATTGACAATTTTCATAACGGTTTACATCTTTTATCGACGGCCAATTATTTTGAAAAAAGAAGATCCGTGCATAATACAATGGGACTATTGTATCGAAAACAAAAAGTAGGAATGATTAAAAACTCAGCATCCTTCTTGAGTAGGTACTTTTCTGTAACAAATGAGTTTGCTTTTAGTTAAATTTTGTCATGATTTATTTGTAATTATAGATTAGAAGAGTATAACGATATTAACCCATAAATACGTTCGCCTGAAAGTAGACTGCGACTAAAGACTTTTCTTAAAAAAAGTCGGGACTAATTATTGGAAAGATTTGAGCCGGTCTTTTGTAATGAGTCTCGCTGTTACTTTTCCTTAGCAGAATTCTAGACTGCTGGAAAATTGAAACCTTGTTTTCGTAAAAAAAACGCAGTAAAAACTTTTAACTTAAATATTTCCCGAAACAAGGGATTCCCAGGTATGATGTGGTAGAAAAAAATTATCGTGATAATGTGTAGAATATTTGTTTTCGAAAATGTGATTGGTCTTTTAACACCCGATATTTACTTGCAAATTACTAATTATTTTTCTTAGTAGTTTTCGAGATTTTCTGTTTAGTCAGTAAGTAACCTTTCGCTTTTATAATGACAAAACCGGACAGATGGAAAAATATGTCAAATTATATTAAGAAAAGTAGACATTCCTCTTTCCAGAATTCGCCTCCAAAGACCACAACTATTTTAGACAAACAATTTTTAATAAAATTATTTGTATTATTTCTATCTTTCTTAAATAATAATGTTTTCATTTCAATACCATTGACATTTAAATTAAAATACATGAAACGGGACACCCGCCTCATTAGTTTTAATAAAGGGTTATAAAGGGTTTCTTAGTTAATTGGAACCCTTTTTGCAACCCCTTTTAAAATGTAGTTGTTTTTTCTTAAAAAGAAAATCGGGCTTCGGTTTTTTTTAGATTATTTATCTCCAAGATTCTTTACGATATTTAGGTATCTTCATCTTATGACAGTAATAGTACCTTTCACAATTAAACGATTAAAAAGTCATATTTATTTACTATAAGACCCGATAGAAGTCCTGTACAGACGTTGACTTACATTGCCATCTGCCGGTTCCAAATGTAAATCAAAACTTTCCAGGGACGCACTCAAACAACAAAAAAAAAATTAATATCAATCCAGCCGTCAAGGAGGTGTTCAGTGACATTAACACGAACTTAATAATTATATCTATACCTACTATACAAAATTATAAAGCTGAAGAGTTTGTTTGTTTGTGTGAACGAGTTAATTTCAGGCGCAAAAATTCTTTTGGATAAGAAGCTATGTTACCCTTGTTATAAAATTATTGTAACTGTGCTGTAATTATTAAAAAAATGATCAGTCTTTAAGGAAGTTCACGTGAAGAAGTCGCGTTCAAAAGCTAGTTATGTATTATATAAGGATTATTTTCGTTTACATTTACGTTTTATTACATTTTCGTTTCCCTCAAAATTATTCTAACAAAAAATCTTAAGACATTTAAAAGATGTTAATTTTTACATTAAGGTACAATGTTTAGTATCGTAATTAAATGTTAAATAAGATTAATATTCAATCAGAACTCTACTAAAGTTTAATTAGAAAAACACCGAACGTTACAAATCATGTCTAGGGTTGTCGCTCACAGTAAACATGAAACGTAAAAAAAGGGACAATATTTTTATAAAATGATTTTTCGTCCTAAAATTTTATCAAGTATTATTGTGTGCATGTCCAAATTCTACATGCATAAATGTAATTTTACAGGAGGAAAAAATATCTCTTGATTTGTGACTGATTTCGTCATGTTTTATTGTTCGATGTGTTTCTGTAAGCTTTTCGTACTGTAAATCTAATCACGTAATGCTTTTATGCCTTTTAATTTTAATTTTAGTTAAGTACTCAAATATTAATGTTTAATAATAGTTCAGTGCTTGTGGCACATCTTATTAGTTTATGGGGCATGCGGTGCTAACCTGTAATTAATTGTTACACTAACCTTGGATATTATATACTTACTTTAAATGTTATCAGTGTAAACAATTGTTGGTTGGCCAATAAAGAAAAAAAAAATATAAATAAAAGTTAACGACTACTTTTTAATATAGATATTTTTGCTAAACTATACGATATATGAATTTCTAATTATATTTAAAAGTTATAAATTATATTATTTATAAATATTATGATATTATATATAAAAATAACCCTAACCCATCGGGTCTTACAGGCGTAGTAATATTTATGTTGATGTTTTAAATATAATCATTGTAAAAAATACGATTTACGATGTTTTCATGCATCGTCGACGATTTGTGAAATTTTCCATGGCTTGTTTTGGTATGTTTGTTGAGCTCGTTAGCTATTCATTTATGTTTAATTTCGTCTGACAACCTTAATATTTATGAAAGCCATTGAACTTCCAACACCACGTTAACTTTATGATGAAGTATATTTTCTTTTCAAAACGTGAAAGGTCGAAAATCTTTTTCATAAAATTTCTCGGTATAAAGTAATCGAAGTTCTTTCAACCTATTGGTAAATACTTTAACAAGTTTTATATGAATAAGCCAAATTATACTTAATTGCGTCTTATGGGAAAATTAGCTGAAAAGAAATTTTTAATTATAATTTTCTGCTGAATTTCTTAAGTTTCATCAAAGCGATGGCAACAAGTTTAATTAATGAGTCTTGTGATTTGAATGTAAATTAATATTTTCTAAGGTTTTTATATGCCGTGGCAATTTGTTGTCAAAGTCAAAGTATTTATTAGTGCGACTTTTAGTGAAATAACAGGTCTTACAGATATTTTATAGAAACTCAAAAATCTATCCTTTACAGTGGTTCTTAACCGGTCTGCGGTCCACTGGTGGTCCCTGAAAGCACCAGAAGTGGTCTGCGGCGTCAATCAATCTGCCACACCTTTTCACCTAGCCTAGCTTGACCAAAAGAAAGAGGGCAAAGTTTTGCCACGTTGAATGGCAATGCTTAGCTTATGGCCAAGGTAAAAGCCAGCCCTTAGATCAGGGGAAGTGTCAACCAACCGTTTAGACAATTTCTTAAAAAGGTTATGAGGACACGGACTTAAACAGGATTCCAAGTACTATGAATAAACTACATATAAATGACATTAAATATCAAATCACAAGCGGGTAACCTGACGCCGACCAGCTAGCTTCCAGAAATGGAAAAATTCAAAGAATTGCCCTCGTTACACAGTCTTGATGACACTTTAACGACACAGAGTAACAAAATATAGAACTACAGTATATTAAATTTTTTGAAATTAGTAATTTTTTTTTTTCAAACAAACAACTGATTGTTTTGTCGTGTAGTATTCCGTGAAGACACCAGAAGCATAAAGTCATAAAAATATCATTATAACCTACTACTAAACGTCAACCGTACGGTGAACGTAACGATAACGGTACGGTACTAAACGTCCTGTATCGACCTGTGTCGATGTTTTGAGAACCAATCCTTGTATTATTTTCATCAACACTTACTTGATAGTGATGATACGCTCGCCCTGCCCCTTGCTCTGCTTGTCCACCTCGATGTACGCGCCAGTAGCTGAGCGGATCGCGTTGTTGTTGCTACCCGCGCGACCGATCACTCTCAAGATCGCATGGGATGCCACCGACACTTTCTTGCAGCTGTAATGATAGGAAGATGTTAGTGATTGAGTGTTAATTTATCATAGACCTGAAAAGGGATCATTGTACTCATCATTATGAACAATTTTTTCTATGGGACCAACGCTAAAATCATTGAAAAAAAAAAGTCTGCTGTTACCCTACAAAAATTGAATTATGAAATAGCTGTTTTTTTAATGATTTCAGGGTTGGTCCCTTTGTACTATTATAATTGCGACATTTTTGATGGATCAATAATTGTTACGCAATCACACAAGAATAGCTGAAAAAATCTGGATGAAATTAGGCACAGACATAGATTATAGTTTGGAATGGCAAATAGGCTACTTTTTGTCCCGGAAAAATTTACGGTTCCCGTGGGTATGGTATAATTTTCAATGCGAACGAAGTCCTAACTAGAACCTAGTAAAGAAATAATAATGTCGACCCCTAATGACACAGCATAGATTAACTGAATAATATCTCGTAAAGACTCTTGTCACGCTGCATATTTTTACTCTATGTACAAAGTAAACCGACGCGGAGGTCGTCGTGGAAAAAAACATTAATTTTTATGAATACTTTTTTACTTGATGCGCTTCGTGAAGTCTTTTTGTATCGTTTGACAATTATGTCAACGGTTATGGAAATGACGTGTTATTCTAATTACTTTTTTAGGGTTCCGTACTATGACTCAGTTGTCGGTCTAACCGTCTGTCACAGAACTGTATCCTTTGAACCGTAATAGGAAAAGACTTGAAATGTTTACAGAGTGTATATTTCTATGGGCAACACATCATACAAAAAATGTGCTTTTTGGGTGTTTTTGTTAAATATATCTTCTCCTCTTTATCGTGTGGGCAGTAAGGTCTTTCGACCCTACACACCCTAGTGTCAGAGTTTCTAAACCGCCTCAAAGGCCTCTGACATGGAATATTTGGTAAGACGGAACCCTTCGTAAGCGAGTCCGACTTGCATATGGGCAACACATCATACAAAAAATGTGCTTTTTGGGTGTTTTTGTTAAATATATCTTCTCCTCTTTATCGTGTGGGCAGTAAGGTCTTACGACCCTACACACCCTAGTGTCAGAGTTTCTAAACCGCCTCAAAGGCCTCTGACATGGAATATATGGTAAGACGGAACCCTTCGTAAGCGAGTCCGACTCGCATGTTAATTTTCTTATTTATTACTTTTTTATTCATAGCTGTTACCAATGAGGAAATTAAAGAGGACCAACGTTAAGCACGTAGATATGTAGTGAAGATCAAAGTAAGCAATATTTATTTATACAAATAAAAAATGTTTCTCAGCAACTGTTGCTGAATGTTTCTTAGTTTAATTTTAAACAACCGGCGTACCCATAACCAACATGAGAATCTTATCTAAATCCTTTAAGTGGTAGTCCTTTTGCCTTGCGTCAGCGCATTCCCGTAGCGTATCTCTCTCGTAGCACAATGCGCTACAGCGTAGCTCACTTCGTAGCAGAACTAAGTGCGCGTAGTCAAGCTTTGGAATAGCTTTAAGTTTTCTTTGATATAATACTTATTATTTTAATATTTTTATAGCTCACCAAAACCCCAAGAAAAGTCAAAACAAGCTCTAGTGTATTCGAACTAAAGACCATATCTCCAAAACATAAGGTTCATGAATATAACAAGATGTAAATATTCAACATGTATCGCGTTACTGATGACTGACTTATAATGGCCATCGCTCATTAAAACAGTACCGCTCCGACATGGCAACAACCCGGCCGGTACCCGAAAAGAAAATCCACGCCGCCCGCGATCCTTCACCTTTTCTTTGCCACTGTAAAATGTGTTTTAATACATTTGCTATTTAAAGCTCTAATTTGAATGACAAATTGTTTGCTCTATTGGAGCTGTGCTGTTATAATGAGTACTGGCCTTAATTGGTATTATTATACCGAACGCACCCAAACTCTAATTAAATAATAATTGCTGTATGTACCTTTCCTATAAGATTTGGTTACGTTAAAACACAAATTTATGAACTAGCCTCTGTACGCGATTTCGTCTGCATAGAGTTTTGAATTTAGCCGAATTCCTAACCTATCTCTTGGGAACATAAAAACGAGAAACAAAAATTGCTTTCTGTCCGAATATCCGTATGTGGGCAAATTTCAGCTAATTCTGAATAAAAAATAGACTATATCCTTTCTTGGAACTCAAAATTAACTTAACTGGTTATCTCTTCACCACCTTTGGTTGACTGGTAGAGAATGCCTAAGGCATTAAGTCCGCCTTTGTACTTTTTTGTTGCATAAAGTTTAAATAAATAAATAATACTTCCCCGTACCATAATTCTATCAAAATCTGTTTAGTGGTTTAGTCGTAAAAGCGTAGCAGACAGACAGAGTTACTTACGCATTTATAATATTAATATGGCTACACCTGACGAATTAATACAACATCTCATATTTATTGACAAGTAAATTACTTAGGACTGCCTCGTTGGTCTAGTGGTCGCAAGCGCGACTGCTGTGCATGAGGTCTTGGGTTCGATTTCCAGGTCGAGCAAAGTGTTATTGGGTTTTTCCATCAGGATTTTCTCAGTAGCAGCCTCAGAGTCTAGATTTGTGCCCGGTTGATGGCAATAGGCTCGCCCCCTATTACATGGGACTCAAAACATAACTAGCGAAATGTGGGTGTACTAATGGGTACACCTCTGCCTAACCCTTCGGGGATTACAGGCGTGATGTTATGATATAAGTAAATTACACTTTACTTACGCTATAAACCCTATATTTAAGGGCAAGTATCCTATCCGGGGTAATTTATGGCTAATTGTGGAAGTCACGTAAAGGGGAAGCGTAAAGAGAAATATAACGCACATTCCGTGTCACTTTTTACTGTTTTTTTCGGCTTTTTATCGGCGACCATTTTATTTATGAGTGTTGTTAAAGTATCTAAATTGATGTTAACTTGATTATTTATAAAATTGTTTGTAGTTGAACAAATATACTTTGAGCATAAAGTAATGTAATCATTTTAAGAAAGGGTAAATATAAAGCTGTGTACTTAAAATTCTGAATACTTTTTTAAAGTAAGTGCTACGGCCCCGGCATTATCATCGGACGCCCGCGGGACTTTCTACCGCCGTGGGCTCCAAGTGTGCGGGACTTAACGGTGCCATGCAAGCCCGAGTTCCTGCGCCGCGCCGCCAGAGCGCCCCACCACACACGAAAGTCGTTGCCCGTGCGCCGGTGCGATTCCACGCTGGTCGCACGCGCCAACAGCGACTTCACCAGACCAGAAAACAGCCATTTTATTGTACATCATTTCATCAGTTACTTATATAAGAAGTAAATAAATAACACAGCGCCAACAGTAAGAAAAGTTAATAATTTTATTCATCACAAGACTGTGACGAATAAAATGCAGCTGAATACCGATACTTTATATGGAACGACTGCTTATTTGATCTCCACAACCCAGTAACTGGGTAATACGAAACCCATTGGTAAGACTAGTTGTCCGACTTTCAGGCTTCTGACGACCCGAAACGTCTGTCAAAGATCAACGTATGACAGCCGGGTATGCCAAAGTAAAACATTGAAAAAAACCATAAAAAAAATCTAATTGTGTTTTTCGCTTCCCTATACTTTAACAGCTGGGTCCCGCATTTTTGCCACGTCCCGCATTTTGATTGCCAAAGTTCCGGTAAATGATTTTCAACTGGACTTGTAGATGGGGTTTCATTTCCCGCAAGGAATAAATACTTGTATGGCCCACTGGTAGTTGTTCTGGGTCTTTTTGTATGTGTATGATGTGATAATGTATTTGGCAAAAAAAAACCATAACTAAAACTAAGTACTTTATTTTTTTTAAACCATTCAGAAATAAACACAAAATCAAATCTGACATAATAGTAACAAGAAATATCTCGTTGAAACAAGTTGTAACAGGCAGTATCATTCGTGCTAATTGGATCACGTTTGTACGTATGTGAGTCCTGACGCATAACATGTTGTTTTTTGAACATGTCCGGTATGAAAGGCTGTTAAAATACCTATTGTTAGTTTGTATTGTTGTTAATGTTTTGAAGGGCAACTGGAGTCAGGGATTTTTTAAGATTTGAAATGAAATTGTTTGTTTATTACTGCCTCGTTGGTTTAGTGGTCGCAAAGCGCGACTGCTGAACATGAGATCTTGGGTTCAATTCCCTCGTCGGGCAAAGTGTTATTGGGATTTTCTATCAGGCATTTCTCAGTAGCAGCCTTGGAGTCCGGATTTATGCCCGGTTGATGGCAATAGGCTCGCCTCTATTACATGGAACTTAAACATAAATGACGAAATGTAGGTGTATCTACTAATCGGTACGCTTCTGCCTAACCCTTCGTGGATTACAGGCGTGATGTTATGTTGTGTTATAATAAAATAGCTGAGATTATTTTGTTCATTGGAAACAATTTTGTATATTATAGCCAGATTCATGAAGAATAGTATACATATATAACAATACTAGCTGTCGGCCGCGGTTACACCCGCGTCTTTGGTTACTGCTCCGCTCCCGTAGGTCGTAGCGTGATGGTATATAGCCTATAGCCTCGATAACTACTCTATCTAACACTGAAAGAATCATTCAAATCGGACCAGCAGTTCCAGAGATTAGCGCGTTCAAACAAACAAACACTGCAGCTTTATAATATTAGTATAGATAAAACGCTACAACCTACGGGAGCCGACCAGTAACCAAAGAAGTAACTTAACGCGGGTGAAAAATACCACGCGAGCGAAGTCGCGAAAACAAGCTAGTGCTAAAATAAATGGAGTATAGGTAAATATAGAATGCAGGTAAAACTATGTAAAGCTTCCCATACCAGCCGCTGCGAGCCGTCCGTGTAATCTGACAGGTGTTTGCGGGTAGCCTGGATAAAAAAACTGCGCGTTTGTTACCCGACGGCTTTGAGGTCAAATAGTTCCGCTTTGTGCGGACGAAGGGTGACGAGGTGCTGATGTGGAAAGGTTGTGTAAAGTTTATTTATTTATTTACAAACAACCAACCTATACTTACAGTTTTCATTAGACTTACAAGTTAATACGACATAAAATATTTGAAGCTTATGACAAATTAATAAAGCGTTCTCCCTCTCTCTACTTATTGCGATAATTTGCTGTCCATGATTGTTTCTATTATAATCTAATTTTTATTTACCACCTGTAAGTGTACAACACGGATTGCAATAAATGATTTGATTTGGATAATAATAATATAACTTAATAATATAATGACGAACAACTACCGGAGATTTATTGTGAAGGACGGTACGGTTGACATTTGTCGGGCATGCCACCGTCCCGGGGAATCAATCCGGCACATTATATCTGGGTGTTCTCGTCTGGCTAACGGAGACTACTTGCATAGACATAACCTAGTAGCCAGGATTATCCACCAGCAGCTTGCTCTTAAATACAGTCTTGTGGGATCGGAAGTACCCTACTACAGATATGTGTGTGTGTGTAAGATCGATCTATCATCACTGACAGGACTATTGTTGACATAGTGGTGATAGATGGATGCATTGCGCTGTGATTGTGGATATAACACTCCCGCATGATGATAACCTCGTGAAGGCTGAGAAAGATAAACAAATGAAGTGTCTTGACTTGGCTCGCGAGGTTGTCGACATGTGGGATGTGAGTACAGCAATCACTGTGCCGATAGTCGTGACGGCCAATGGCATAATAGCCAAGAGCCTCGACCAACACCTTAGGAGGCTCTCATTGGGCGGTTGGATCAAGGGCTTGATTCAGAAAACGGTACTCCTGGACACGGCGCGTATTGTTAGGAGATTCCTTTCTCAGGAGCCCTGACCACCGGTGACTTGGACCCTGTTCCCGACGCCGGTGGGATACAATTTTTTATATTTTTAAATGTTTTTCTTTTATAATAATATTTAAAAATGTAATTTTATATAATTATGTATATTAAATAAATAAATGGAATAATATATAACATAATTACTAAGCATAAAACAAATAATTTAATAGAATTACAATAGATGAAAACAAAATTAGAAAAAAGTTGTTTATTCACATAATCTATCTACATATATAAAAGCGAAATGTCACTCACTCATCACGAAATATCGAAAATGTCTTGACGTATAAAATGAAAATTGGCAAGGTGGCAATTTATAGTTAGTAGACGTCCGCTAATAAAGGATTTTCTAAAATTCATCCCCTAAGGGGACCGACGCGAAGTGAGGGGGCCGACACCAGCTACAGACCTTCTTGAAAGAGGACTTTTGGCCGAAGGGTGTCGTATATCGACGTTTCCGAGATCGGTTACGCGACACTACGCAGCGTAACACGACGCCGACGCTACGTGTTTAGTTATTTATTAGATTGCAGTAAGGATTTTATTATGTAGGTATTAGTGTATTTGTATAAGATTATTTTGTGTATTTTTTTTCAATTGGCCTCAGTTGCCTGATAATAAAATGATTATTATTTCACAGATCCTTTAATATAAACATCATAAGAAGATGTCTTCAATACACCCCCCTCCCCCCATATACACAGATAGTAAATTATTATTGATATTGAAGCAAAATATGAAACCCGCGCCGCCGCGGCCGTAAAAAGGAACAATCTCAATATTATATTCCCTACCCACAGATAGTGAGCAAGGCTTTTGACATTTATCGAAATAATAAAAGAGATAAAGATTCTAATAAAATAAAAATATTGGTAAAATGTCGTCCGGTTATCGTTACGCGTCAAAATGGTAACTTTTATCTATTGCGGTTAAATATTGTCACTTTTCTGATTGATATTTGACCGCCACACTATACGAACTAAGGGCTCATTTACGGAGACGCGGGGAGTCGCGCGTCGCGCGCGGCGTGGCTACTCGCGACGCGATTTGTACGTCTTAAATCGCTTCTCCGTACTCATACAACGCCACATGTTTGAATTTAGAGCGGGCCGCGCCGTACATCGCGACGCGCGATTCCCCGCGTCTCCGTTAATGAGGCCTAATAGTACACCTGTCTGTATGTATGTTGCCTCATCATGGCAAAACCACACAACTAGCAAAGAAGTTGTATAATAAAATTATGCAACTAACAGACATGTAAAGGTTTTATAAGGCGATTAACACACTGCGCCGCGCACCGCCGCGGTTGGCGGTGAAGCGGATCTCATATCATGGTGTTATGTAAAACCTTATAACCTAACTTTAAGTACCTCCACTCGCACTCGTAAGCACAATGTTCACAACAAAAATAAACAAATCCGGGAAGGATTTGTTTATTTTTGTTTATATTGTATTTTTGTGTGTGTATTTTTGTTTATATATTTGTTTATTATTGTAATATTGTTTGCTCATGATTACTTCGCTTTATTGTATACTAGCTTTTGCCCGCGACTTCGTCCGCGCTAAAATAAAATTTACTCGCAGATAATGTAGCTTTTTAATGGTGAAATAATTTTTAAAATCGGTCCAGTAGTTTTTGAGTTTATCCATTACAAACAAACAAAAATACATTTTTTTCCTCTTTATAATATTAGTGTAGATTTCTTTAGACCCCCTATGTATTCACGGCAAAATTCATTTAATAAAAGACTATCAGGTTACCTCCATAAAATTCAATATAATAAAAGTGACATAATTCTTCACCCTAATTTGGTTCAGAGCCCATTCAAAGGTATCGACCACCTAATGGTTCAGGCTATAAATCTATATACTTACCAATTTATTACCTGGATGGCCTAAAATCGTAAAATTACCTTCCTACTAACATTGTTATTGAAAATCACAGTACCTAAGTAAAAGTTTTACATAACATCACGCCTGTAATCCCCGCAGGGTTAGGCAGAGGTGTATACATCCACATTTCGCCAGTTATGTTTAAGTCGCATGTAATAGGGGGTGAGACTAATGCCATCAACCGATCACAAATCCAGACTCCGGGACTGCAACAGAGAAATTCGTGATGGAAATAACCAATAGCACTTTTACCGACCTGGGAATTCAAACCAAGACCTCATGCATCAATAAAATATCGGAGCCAAACTCAAATTGTTAACAAAATCAAAACGATAACACAAAAGCCTGTACAAACACAGAACGTATTATAACTGTCGACTGTGTTTGATCTAGAGTTAGTATAACTTGTAATTCTTGAACAATCCTAAGGAGAAATTGTATTTTTGTACAAAAATACACATCAAATCTTGTATTGTTTTACCAAAGTATTATTGAAAAGCCTATAAGCCAATACTGGTAGGAATCCGTTTAGATGGCTGGGATTGAAATACAGACTGTGTTTTGTTTTTCTTTCAAAACATCGATGTAGTATTGGGAGACCTACACTGACCTTATTGGTGAGGTTCTTCAGAAAGGTCAGGTGCGCAGTACTCGTAACCGGCGTGCTAGTATGGCGAGATGTATGAATGTGGACGAGGCGAAAGGATTAGGTATAAGGATCGTAGTAGTAGGTGGCGTTCTTTAGTTCCTGCTTACCGTTTTTTTTTAAGGTGGTAAAAATCATCAAATGACTCCTTCCGCCCTGGGTGGGGCGGAAGGGACTGTCAGACTTTTACTGACTAAAAAACCACCCTGTTCCTTCTGTTGCCCTTTACGTTCCGGGGCCACGGTATCCTGTTATTCTGCTTACCCTCATGGGGAAAATGCGTGAGTTGTGTATATGTTACCTACGTTATTTTCAGACGGTTTTCTAGACACATAACTTAAGGCAGACCTTACTTTAAGACCTCTATTAGTTTTTCTACGTTCGTATAGCTATCGGCGATGAACGTGTCATCCCTTTTCAACCATCGTGTCACATATGACGTCACGAGGATAATAAATATATTAAGAAGGTCGTCAATGAAACATGTCGGGATAACGTCAAAAGCACCCCTTGGCTGTCGAACATGACATGTTCTACTGAGAAGATATTATGTTTTCTTATTTGTTTGAGTACAAACTACAAGGCGGTTTGCACACGGAGCAACTTAAGTTGAGGCAACTATCAACTCTTTAAAAGTTGCCTGTAAAAGTTGATAGTGCTATAACGTTTACGGTTGCCGCAACTTTATGGCAATCTTATCGTAACTTTCACAGCCGAGTCGCCGTATGCCGTTGCCGGCACTGGCATTTTCGGGCACACGGAGAGGGAGGGAGGGTGTGAAATCGCCCGACGCGTTGCGAATGACGGTTGAGGAAACCAGCATCTTTAAAAACCGGTATAATATGTAACAGTTGCTAGTTGCGGCAACTAGCAACTAACTTAGTCACCGATTGCAGCAACTGAAAACTGTTGACGCTTGCCGCAACTCGAAACTCGAATTGCTATGTGTGCGCAGTCCAATTGAAATATATGTAAACAGCTAGTTGCTAGCTTAGTTGCTCTGTGTGCAAAGCGCCTAAGAACGCTATGAGGATTTCTGTCTGTGTCGTGGGTACGTTTAGAAACATATAAACTCATTTACACAAACAACCAGGCCCGGAACAACTACCGCTACCATATGGCAGTGGATGGATGATAATCTGACTACCATATACAAAACATTTTTTTCGAAAAACGAAGTTTTAGAAAAACTGCAAAAAATATAATTCACCTCTGCCTAACCTTTCGGGGATTATTGGTGTGATGTTATAATGTTATGTTATTTTTATACAGATACTAGGACTGTTACATCACAGACAAATTGTTAAGATTTTATATTTAGCAAGGGAAGTAAAAACACAAAAGTCCTTGAAAATAAAATAGAAATATTCCAAATGCCAATACTATAACGAAAAACATTGAATAAAAACAAAACGAAATATTTTCAGCGTCAACAACAAAATGTCTAAATATAACGAGCTTTTTAACCCCGCCGCCATTTTTGTTTTGTATAAAAAACTAGGTGAGAAAGGAAATAAAATGGATGGCCATTGTAATAGAAAGTTGGGACGTTATCGTTTGTCGAAATTCTAATTTTATACGGCTACAATAGCTTTAAAGAATCCGAAGGTCTAACACGAACAACACGATTGGCTGCTACGCTGCTTGTCGCAGTCTTGATACTCACACGGAATAATAATAAAGTGTTTCATTAAACTATATATTTATGTATATAACTATGTTTAAAAGAGGATGTAGTGACAAATTTAGAAAAGGGAATGCTTAGACGGTTTGGTCATGTTGAGAGGATGACTGAAAGACGATTAACAAAAGGTATTTATTTATATGGCAGAGGTGAGCGGCAACGCAGGGAGGGGTCGCCCTAGGAAGACCTACACTGACCTTATTGGAGTGATTCTTTAAAAAGGTCAGGTGCGCAGTACTCGTAACCGGCTGGTTGTATGACAGGATGACTGTATGAACGTAGATTAGGCGAAAAGAGTATGTCAGGATCGTAGCAGGTGGCGTTCTGTTGTTTCTGCCTACCCCCATGGGAAAAAGGTGTGAGTTTATGTATGTAATGTATGTAAGTTAAAATATATTATTTGTTATTTCTTTTTTATTAATTTGTTAAAAATATGTTGTAATAAAGAATGTAGAGAAAAACAATTGTCTCATTTCATATAAAGCTACGTCAGAGGCCTCAGCGAGTTGCCTTCGCCTTACAAAGGCCTGGGACCTCAGAGTCCCGAGAAACATAGAGTATGTAAAAACAATATAATAATAGTAACATTTATTTGGACAAAATTAATATTGGTATGGCCTGAAGGTAGTTGTTCCGGATGTAGCTCTTTGTGTATAACATACCAGCCTATTTTGTTCCACTGCAGGGTAAAAACCTCTTCTCATACGGAGAAGGTACGAGCACTGATCACCACGCTTGCTCGAGGGGGATTGGTGAGTTTAGACTTGTAGTAATTATAAGCCTAGGTTTCCTCACAATGTTTTCCGTCAGGACGTCCAAGATAAACTTTGAAAGTACAATACGGGGATATGGATGTACGAAATAGTTATCCATAATTTGTGTATCAATTTAGGGATTTTTCCAAAATATTTAGAAAAAAATTCTTAACAATATTATAATATTTATTACGATATAGTGTAGTGGGTCAAGTTTCAGCATTCGTGGCGCGTATTGTACATTTGAACTGACAAAATCCGATTGGTACTTGCGCGGTATCGAATCCATAACCCTTAAATATTGGCCCCATCATGACTTTATTTATGTATGTCAGTTTATTTGTTTGTAAACTCACCCACGATACAGAAGAAATTCCCAGCAATTTTCGAAAAAACAAAGAAAGCTCTGCAAGTATTGGAATCAATGTGTAAGAATAAAGACATCCAATAACAAAGCAACATATAATTTCTCAAGGGATCATCTCCAGATAAATCACTTAGATCGGTCTTAGGGAATCTCTTGTTCCAGAAAAAAGGAATTGAACGTTAGGTTAAAAGTTAATGCTTTAAGAAAATATTTGTTTTGCTGGCTTCGGGGTACTCCTTCGAGTGTTGAAGCTCCAGGGAAATAAGAAGGCTAGAATCCAGGATATCCATTTCAAGGAAACTAGGTAGTCTAGTGGTTAAAGTGGTTTTTCTATATTCGTTAGTCAGTTTTTAAACTACGATAAAGCCACACACACGCATAAACTTAAAAAAAAACCGTTTTAATTCAATTCAGTAACTTGGCAGATAAAGGGTTATCAAGTTTTGACAAAAAAAAAGATAGTGAGGTGGTGTAAGAATGAACGAAATTGAATGAACTTAAATAATGTACTTAACTTGGTATTATACCATTCTTATCATTCGTTCGTTACGCAAAATCGTTCACTACCCCAACACTATTAGTTGTAGTATGGTAACATTATGTTTCTTTGAACTGTCAAGTTACTGAATAGAATTAAAAGTCGAAAATATAGTGCAAGTCGAACTTGCACACGAAGGCTTCCGTGCCTACTATAGTAAACTTCGTGCTTAAAAATGAAAGTGGGTCCCCGTACAAGAAGCCCTACTTTTTTGCATTTTTGCATTCTTCGCACGGATGCAATCCTTGATGAAAGCTCCCGGCGGCTTGACTTTTTCCAACACTCCTCAATTATCGTTATATTTCAACCAATTTTCACAAAACCCTGATAAACCGCACGAAAATTCGTAGTAGCTTTTGATTTTCGATCGCGAACAGACAGACAGATACGGTGCAGGACTTTATTTTATAATTATACTAGCTTTTGCCCGCAACAACGTCCGCGTTGAACTTGTATATATCGTACTTGCATACAAACTTCCACCCCCCTTTTCACCGCCTTAGGGGTTGATTTCCGAGATAAAAACTATTCTGTGTCCTTCCCCGGGTCTTAAACTATGTCCATGCCAAATTTCATTAAAATCGATTCAGCGGTTTAAGCGTGAAGAGGTAACAGACAGACAGACACACTGTCGCATTTATAACATTAGTATGGATAGAGTTATTGAATCATCGAAACGAAAAAAAAGATATACCTACTGCTCCCTCTGTCATCAATTCATTAACACTAAAAGCTTTTTAAAAAACGCGTCGAAAATACATTGGCAACTCAATTAATTTCGACATTACTTAACTGTATTGATAGATAGTTTTGTGCGCAAAAAAGCAATCCACTATAGAAAAAAAAAATCATTGTAACTATAGTTTTTACCCAAAGTGATTGATGATAATACACGAAACTATGGGAATGACTCGTTTACTGACAATTATTTCATGACCCTGTCTTGACAATAGAACTGTTTACATTCGGAGGTCAATTCAGACTGGTTTTCCGTAGGTCAGGGGTTCCCAAAGCGTGCGCCGTGGAGAGTTACGAAAGGCTACGGCGACGCAAGGCGCTGCTTTTTAATATTCCCCAAAACTAGGGTTACGATGTGAAGGTTATCCGATACGACCGTGGAGGGATCAGGCGCAGGACCAACGGCTTTACGTGCTTTCCGAGGCACGGAGGTGTTACGCCAACAATTTCCAAACTCCGGGCTGTTACTGAGAAATTCGTAATGGAAAAACTTAATAACACTTTTGCCTAATATCTTTGTCTTTGTCTGATATTATACAGACTGTTAGAGTAAACACCGTTGCCACTAAAACCATAGGTACTTGATTTATTATAAAAAATGTTTATATGAATTTAAAAATAAATAAACAAAAATTTAAAAAAAATCTGTCCGACACCGTCCGTAAATTCATGGATACTTTGCGCCCAAGTTACGTAATCACCGCAAAGGGCGTTGACCTGCTGCACTGGCCGTCCGTTATAACTACCTACATAAGTTTTAACTAATTACATCATTGTTATATAGTGTGAAATAATTTTGAAGAAAAATGTGGATTTTACTTAAAAAAAAGAGATTTTTTTTCTTTGAATTTACGTTCTATTAGTAAAATCAAACCACTGGTTTCAAGGATAACGGTGTTTACACTAACACTCTGTATAGGTATATTCAAAGTCAAAGTCAAAAAACATTTATTTCAATTAGACCACTTTTGAATTGTCAATGAGTCGGTCAGTTAGTCCGAAAGTTGAAGCTAGTTGCTCGATCCAATATTATACTATTACACTTGAATATAACTTGCAAGCGTGCCTCAAACGGAAATTTTTGAGAACTCCTGACATAGGTACTTGAAGGCTTTACTGGCATTTATAATATGAGCTTTTTTCTCGTTAAAGCTGTTGGTATTCTAAGGTCAACTTAAACTGGTTTTTAAGCAGTTACGACCTTGATATTTTGTTGGAACAAGGAATTGTGGTACCTACCTACGTAGTATAGAGAGATTCCGGGGTCATGGTTCACCGGTCAATGCCTTTGCTTAGCGGCTGGAGGAGTGTCTATTATTAAGTGATATTTACTTTTTGTAAATGTTTCTAGAAGCTTCTGTTTGTCCAAGATTTCGCGGGAAATTGCGAGGGTTTTTCAAAAAATCTCTAAATTGTTTATTTATTTATTAAAAATGGACGTCGTCAATATAAACACAGACAAGACATGAAATTTGTAGTAATGCTAGTGTATATATCTACTACAGACAATCACAACATTTGCATATCACAGTGTCTTTACCGGAAAAATATATGTAAAACTTACCTGAAAAATGCAATTTAAAAAAAGCTTTTTTTTAATTAACAAAAAATTTAAAATAAATATAAAATTAAAATTAAAATGGAGTAAGACCAATTATGTTAAAATCAAAATTTTGTATAACTAAGCTTCACCATTCAACATTCTTCATTAAAAATGTAAACCAAAACACACGCGAAACTAAACCTTACGTAAAGACAAAACGAATAAGAGCTGCCATAGATGTTTTTAACGAGACAGTTTTGTTGTATTGTGACTCGTAATTACAGAGCCGGATTCAGGAAGACAAAGGACCCATTGAAGATGAGACTTTTCATTGAAAACCCTCTTTTGTTTAAAGGTGAAAGGCGTTCGTGACGTCAGGTGCGATTCTAGATAATGCACGCTGCGATTTCATTTTCTGTTGTCTGTAGAGCCTCCGCCATCTTTCGATTGTCGGACGAGGTGGCCGATTTTTTGTCGGAGAAAAATCGAACGTATTGAATTATATAATAATAATACCAGCCTATTACTGTCCCACTGCAGGGAAAAGGCCTCTTCTCATACAGAGAAGGAGAACGTTATGAAAGAGTTCCGTGGAATTTCTTGCTCGTTCTTACCCACAGCTTACTTACATTTTAGAACGAGTATCTAGCTTCAATTTTCTGTCTAACTAACCGACTCCTTGACAATTTAAAAATGCCTATAAATAATTGAAATAAATGCTAGTGACGTAATAGAATTAAGGAATGGAGCAGTGAGTGTCGCTTCTTTCCCTAGTAACAGATATTAATCTTTGCCTCAAGAAATCTGAGAAGACTAGATTTATTTACCAACCTCTACAAAACTTTACCAGCCTCCCACATGACATATCTACCTCATTACATCTAATTAGCGTTGCTAGAAAATACGAAGAGACTAATTCACCGAACAAGACACTTTTCCTAATTAGTTATCGTGCCAGGATATTAAACAAAAGAAAAAAAAGCTTGGAACAAAAACGTTGTTCATTTGTTTTCTATTTTTGAATGTTACCGAGTAGATTAAAAAAAGGTATTGTTAAGAATAAACGTGGATACTACCTAACTATAATAAAATATTTTTTATTTTCCTTAGCATGTAAAGATAGGAAGAAAAAATATTTGGCACAGTTTAATATGATTAAAATTACAAACTAAGATAATATCGCTTCAACAAATAAGTTCGTTTCAGTAATAATGCCAGAAGGACGCTGTTTTTTTTTATTAAAAAAAAGACAGACGCTGTCTGATGCTGATTTTCTAATAAACCTTTTGATAGAGCGTAGTGATGTATTATATTTCATATATAATCCCCGAAGCGTTAGGCTAGGCTCATTAGCACACCCACATTTCGCTAGTTATGTGTAAGTCCACAATTTGGCGGGAAGTCCTAACCTGCGTGGTACAGGGGCGCAGGGATAGGACGAGAACGGAGACCGGGAGAGGTGCGGGGGGACCGCTCATAGCGTGATACACAAGAGGCGAAATATGCGCCCAGTGCACATTTCGCCAATCAGTTTCACTTCTCAGTTGTTCACGTTGAACAGTGTCAACAAGCGAGACCCGATTCAGCGGTTTTGCTATAACTAAAGTTGTATCATCGTGTAGGTATTGTTAAACTTTATGACAAAAGCAGCCTTCGGATAGCTAATCCATACACAGCAAGATTAAGATCTGTTCGAACAAGATCGTTCCTGCGAATCGTATTGAAAGAGCTTCGGTTGATAGTCATGGGAATTTTGATTCTATTGAGAACCCTTTACATTACAAGAAAGCCTATTTTCGCGAACGTGTTTCGGGTAACAACTGGTACTTATATTGGTGTGTGTGATAGACTTTATAGATTGTAACGTAACCTCAGAATGTAATGTGAGAATTGTAGACCGACGGACGTCAAATAAAAGTAAATCGCAAATTTTAGTTTTTGAATATTTTTGTGAATTTGATTTTACGTGAACTCTTTTTCTTTAAGCTAAGACTTCAACAGGAATGAGGATAAAAGATAGAAAATATGTTAATTAGCACACTAGCTTTTTTCCGCGATTTCGTCCGCGTGAATTATTTATTTATTTATTTAAACTTTATGCAATAAAAGTACAAAGGTGGACTTAATGCCTAAGGCATTCTCTATCAGCAATCTAATTATCCAATTATCTGCGAAGTTTTTTCGCAAATTTTTCCTTACATAGTCTTACCTAGCTGACAGTAAAAGTCCCGTCAAAATCGGTCTAGTGGACTCTGAGATTAGCCGAAATAAGACATACAGACAAAAAACTTTTTGAAACCTTTCCATTCATACGCATTTAACAAACTGTCATTTTGACATTACAATCTGACACTACAATTTTATTCACTTGCATAGATTAAAAATTGCATCATCACTGTGTTTTCAAACACATCTCTCGTTTAACATAACATCACGCCTGTAATCCCTTAAGGGTTACGTAGAGGTGTACCCATTAGAAGGTACACTCAAATGTCGCCAATGTTTTAAGTCCCATTTAATAGTGGGCGAGCCTATTGCCATCAACCGGGCACAAATCCAGACTCCGAGGCCACTACAGAGAAATTCCTGAATTTCTCTCGATTATATTTTAAAAAGGATTTATTACCTACTCTTTAGTATACTTTCTAAAGCACATCTTTCTTAAGGATGCAGCTTTCAACGAGTAATATAAATGAAAGGGGCGCACGCTCCGAACAATCGCTTGGAAAAGTAGTGTGCGAAGTGAAAGACTTCAAGAACAGTACAGAACATGCTTTATCTAGATTTATTCTTCAGATTATTACATAGAAAAGGTAAGAGGTTTATATACTTTTCTTTAAAAAAAATCCGTTTTCATTAGGTTATAGTCGATTTCTTTTTAATCTGACTCTATTGTAGCAATTTTTACCTATCACGAAACGGGGAAAGTGTATGCGTTTATGGTGAAAGGTTGTTTGTTTGTGTGATTGTATACTTTAAATAAAGAAATAGATAAAATAATCTTTATTTCTGATAAGTAACATCAATTGTGTTGGTAAACAAGAATATCCCCCCAAGCCCCCTTGCGTCAGTAATCACTAAATAGATTTAACGCTAAACATCTATAATATATGTATAAAAGAAAGTCGTGTTAGTTACACTATTTATAACTCAAGAACGGCAGAACCGATTTGGCTGAAAATTGGTAGGGAGGTAGTTAAGAACCAGGAGAAGGACATAGGATTTTTAGCCCTGAAAAAAAAAGGGGTAGGGTAGGGTAGGGGTAGGGTAGGGTAGGGTAGCGGTAAGGTATCGGTAGGATAGGGGTAGGCGTAGAATACCACGCGAATGAAGTCGTGGCGGGTCAGTTAGTCATTTATAAAATATCTTTCTGTCTCTGTCAACTTCTTACGATTTAACAGGAATCCAGCAATGTCCTTAATAGGCTTATAGCTAAATGTTTTTGGACACGTCGTGACCGATCGAGTGACGCATGTCACCACATAGGTGCAGTCAACAAAAGAGATAGGTTCAGTCGTCAGATATAGTTGAAGTTTTTTTAGAAAACGATGGATGTTTTCCATTTAAACTTTTAACTTAATTAAGGAATTGTTTATTGGTGCCGATTCCCTTGTTCACAAACTAGACTAAATTTAGAGAATTGACATCTCTTACTGACATACAGCGAAAGGAAAGGACGGTGACATTAAAGAACTAAGTTAGAGATGTCAAATTAGTTTTGCCTTGAACTTCTCCGTATTTTTAATCCATACTTTTTCTGTCCAATAAAACCAGAAAGAGACTAATGTAAATTAGAACTGTCAAATTTAGTCAATCGGACACATCCATACAATTATAGTTGACATCTTAAAACGTATGGATTAAAAATACGGAACAGTTCAAGGCAAAACTAATTTGACATCTCTAACTTAGTTCTTTAATGTCACCCTCCTTTCCTTTCGCTGTATGTTAGTAAGAGATGCCAATTCTCTTAATTTAGTCTAGTTTGTGAACAAGGGAATCGGCACCAAATATCTACATTTTAAAAACATCCATCGGTTTCCAAGAAAACTTAAAAAATAAAAACAATGTACGAGTAACCTACCTTTATCTGTCCTTTTCAGGAATACAGTCATAAAAATATCTTCCGACGTCACTGCATAAATAAGAATCATAACGATGCCATAATTTTCTATGAATGGATTCAATTACGAGCGGCTCCACAGCGCTCTAATATCATCAAAATCATATAAAACTTTATGAGCACATCTGTGGGGGATGGTTTTGACATTCAGAAGTAAACAAGTTATTGAATTATTGGTATGATTGTCACCACAAGACTGGTCATTAACTTGTTGTTGTGTCTAGTAAGTACTCTATGTTACCTGATTTTTCTTTCTAAGGTGGGTTTTGAAGGGGACGTTCCTCCAAGGGCGGCTGACTCGCGGACGACTGCCATCCAACTGGACCCCAGGCGACGGTGTGTAGTGTTCCACGGGCATCTCTGTTCGGTGTTTCGGGGGAGTCAAACTCCTCGCTTCGTGACCTGACACCTGGCACTAATCGGGAATTGCGAAGCCACGTTCCTTCACGAGATTCTCAGTGTAAATGAGGGAAAGGTACACCTATCGGGGTGTTTTAGTCAGTCAGAATCTGATTTCCACTTAGACTTTCCACCGCGGAACAAAAAACGAAAAGAAGCACACTGACAGTCTTAAAAATTTTGTTGTACCTTTATTTTTTTTTATAGAGGGTAGGCCGAACTACATTTTGTTGGATTCGATTTTTTTTTAGATTCACCGAAAAGTATGGTCTTTGTATGATAATCTCAAAAAAGGAACGTAAATTGCAGTCATGTAAAGCAAAGGCAGTTTTAAATAAATTACTTTTCACAGAAAATTGAAATCGCGTGATCCACGACACTAGAAACAATTTTACAAAACATATTTCAGACATCCTTTGATGATAACGTACCGCTGCTGTAAGTAGATTAAGGACAAAAGAAATAAATAAAACTAAAATCCAATTTATCATATTTATTTTGCAAGTATTATAATCACATAAATAGTTTGAAAATCACCAAAAACATCGAACAAACGTATACAAAGTAATCTACATGATCTACACAGATTTATATGATTTATGTTAAACACAATAACTCGTATTTATCTAGTTTACAGAAGAATTATGTTCAGACTTTGAGAATATTTATACAAAATACGTGGGTAACTAACGATGTCAGTGTTAATATTATTAAAATGGCGTAAAGATTAAAACAGTAGGACAACTTCGTGCAATTTTTAAGTTAAGAAAATAAAAACAAAAATATTTTACACTTTTGGAAGGCAACTTTGTGTCACTAAAATATTACACACAAAATTACCATTTCAATTGAACAATCTATTAATTAAGCTTAGTTTTACCAAAATCTCTCATTAATTAAATTAATTACGTCAAATTAATTACGCCAAATATATATTACTATCCAGTAATAACGTTTTAATGGACATCCAAAACTTATGCATAAAACAGATGTCAAATTAATCCGAGTTAAATATTTAAAAAGGTTACAATTTTAATCTTCAAAAAGTTATCGGAATAAATTTGGAAGAAATAATGACATGCCTCGACTCGTTTTTATGGCATCCAAGTTATATAACCCAAACAAAAAAGAAAACAACATTAACAATTGCTTTACCTCTAACATTACAAAAAGAAAAATCTCAGTATACTTAAAAAGTTAAAAAGAAAGTTGTCCTACTGTATTCTCTACACTGTGGCTAAAAAGTCGAGGACAGGTGGCCCATTAGGGAAGTAACAAGTTAACTGTTTTCTCTATACTTAGCAGTTTATAGCACAAAGATCATCAGTCACCCACGCCAGGAAATATAGAAAAGTTACTTAGTTTAAATTAATTTAACACATCTAAGTGAATTTGTGCATTTTGATGAAAATTTAAACCCCTCTTTACGAATGATAAAGAATAGTCTAGATCTTGTAGACTGATAATTTGCGAGTAATTCTATGAAACAATTCATCTAAGCTTATCTTAGAAATCACTGGCATCGGTGAAGGAAAACATCATGAGGAAACCTGGGAGTCTACCCCCATTTTATAAAACAGTATTATTTTAATAATACTTTGCCTTGCACTGCTGGATTTTCAACGCTCGGCTCAGCGCTGACAGTAAAAAATCCAACAACAGAAATTACAAAGTAATACAAAAATGGCTGTATCCCCCTGGACTTATACAGGTCTGAAATCCCCAATCCGTTTTGAGCAAACGTGGTGATCAATGCTCATGCCTTCTCTGTATGAGAAGAGGCCGTTGCCTTGCCAGTGGAAGAATAAGAGGCTGGTAATATTTATAAATTGACAAGAGAAAATTTGTACAGTTAAGTGCTGCTTTTACGTTCGTCTTGCGTCTTCAATTTTCAATTCATCTCGCATCAAGCGTTTGCAGTATTGTTTGCTGCAGCTTATTTGTTTTGAACTGGTTTTGATGCGCTATTGCGCTTCATGCATGCGTCAGACGAAAAGGCAAGATGAACTTGAAAGCGCACTGGTATGGACATAGTTTATCTCGTTTACTATCATACTGTGTACACAAAAAGAGGGGTTCTTGGATATTATCTTAGTGATAAAATGCACATTCACACATATCACAACAAGAAACATGCGTGCACAGAGCACACGCTCAAACTACTATAGGTACTTTTAAAGCTCGATCTCCCTTCGAGGGAACATTTGGAGTTTCTGCGGATTTTACAAAAAAATCTATGGGTATACTTATTTTTTTATGCTGTGTCATTTTTCATTTCTGTCGATATGTAGGAATTTTCAAGAATTTTGGTACGGGGTTTTAGACCCCAAGGAAGGACATAAGCTACATCTTATTCAGCGACTTTATCTGTGTCCGCCACAACCGATATTTACGCGTGTGAAGTCGCGGTCAAAAGCTAGTCAATGATAAAATAAATAAGTGTTTTTTTTGTAGGATTTTTTCGAATCTAAACTAGCCATCTTTCCGCTGGGTTTAAGCAGGCAGGGTGACAAACCTGCACGCACACATCAATCGATACTGGAATCTCATTTTCGACCTTATGTAATAGACATTTGGATTGAGATTTTCGAGCAAATGTACCTTACGTTATTTCATTACTCCAGTATCGAAATAATAATATAGTCGCGCATAAAAGCTGGTATATAGCAATTACTCAAAACTCAAAAGTTTTGATAGTATGGAGTTACGAATACAGTATTCACAAAACCAAAGTATTTTCTCAGAATTTCAACTGTATTTCACGAGAAAATTGCTTTTGAATGTTGTGAAACTGTTACCTAATTTATGCTCGTAACTCTACGTATGTAATGTAATTAAATTACTAGTTGAATGAAGAGCGAGTAAGGCTTTTCAAGAATGGATAGAACGTATGTTTTGGAGATTCATGTAATCTTAAATTAATCATTTAATACATAACATCTAGCCTGTAATCCCTAAAGGGTTAGGCAGAGGACAGAGCATCCATTAAGACACCCACATTTTGCCAGTTATGTTTATGTCCCATATATCTAATAGCGGGCGAGCCTATTGCCATCAACCGGGCTTAAATCTAGACTCCGAGGCTGTTACTTAGAAATACCTGATGGAAAAACCCAATAAGACTCTCTCGTTCGAATCTTGTTTGAATCATGTAAGTGCGCGTCGTCAGCGCGTTTAAAAATACGCCGTGTGCATACAGCCTTAGATAGACTACTAAAAATAACAAGTAAAATAAAAATTCAACCACACAGCAATGTAAACGTACCAACAAATAAAGGCTTAAGAAGAATTTAATTAAAATGCACGTACAAAATAGAATCATACATTATGTACTTTTACTTCACAATTCATTCACAAGAGAAAATGAAAATCTTGAACAAGAAAAACACAAGTACTTAACCACATTCTCTCGTTCACTGCTTCTACAAACAATGGTCTACTTCGTTCATTCTTTTACATCGCATCTTTATCTCGTTCATTCATTTGTCATTCACTTGTTTTACGTTTTCATTCAGACGTTTTCGTCTTTATTTGAATGAACGAGAGATGTGCTAAGCTGTGTACGATTTCAATTTATAGGGTTGCTTGATTTTCATAGCTTCGTTGGCTAGATTTTGCCGGAAAAGGGTTCAAAGAAGCTAAAATTTTAAATTCGAAAAGCCCATCTTTCTAGCGTATCTTATCGGCTTCTTCATTATCATTACCTACTAGTTATTATAAACTTATTAATATTTTTAGAAAGAGTAAGTATTAAGTTTCTTATTCGTTCTTCTCCATACAAAAATACCTTGTTGAATGGGCAACTAGATTCAATATTATAATTTTTCTTTCTCTTATTTTTCAAAAGTACCTTATAATGGTATAATTGTAATAAATGATTTGACTTTGACTTTGACATTTAAATGACTTAGCTGTGGTGGAAATTGATGCATAGGCCCAGAGAAATAAATATTACTTAGGACGTGCTTTTAGCTCAGAAAATATGTTGGAGTGGACATTTTGTGAAGCGCACATTGTGCGAAGTGCATATTCTGCGTTAAGTGCACAATTGGCGAAGTGCACAATCTGAGTCAAACCCTAATTACACAAGCTCAATTTTCGATTTCCAATTCAACCCTAAAGTTCACCCAGTAACAGCAAAGAATTTTTTAATTGTATTTCCTTTCTACTGTTCGCCTACCTCTAATTACGTTCGGTGGGGGGTTTCAAGAAGACTTAATTTTCCACCGTGTTTAATATTTCAGTGTTTCTGCCTCTGCGAAATTTGAGCTATGATTAAAAACATTCTTCGCCAAGAGTTTCTGTTTTCTCGGCGTATTTCTACCGGAGTTAGTGACCTACTTATTACGTGAAGTATGCGGTATGCTTGCTGCTAATTAGGTTTTATTTCGTATTTAATCTGTGGAACATTCTTTGGTTTAGCAGCTGACGGTTTATGTGAAAATAAATACTGGCCGGTAGAACGAAATTTAAAAAAATGACAACACATTTTTTTTAAACAATGTTTTGACGTTTTCTTTTTTTAAATTTTTGAGTGGTCAATTTGTTTAGTTGTAATTAGCTAGTTTTGTTGTGTTTAGCGCTTATCAGGGGGCAATTCTAGTAACTTTAAGAACGTTCGCATTCTAATCTTAGTCTTGATCTGTCAAAATGCTTTTATTTTACTCTAATTGTTGACAAGATTTTGACATCGATTGTCGCTAAGATGACATTGTGACTAGATTTTGAACGTTTTTAATTACGAGAATTGGTCTTCTGCTCGTTTGATGACCGTTAAAAAATGGCGCGACTGAATCTTTGATATTGACAGGTTTTTTAGTAAAATCCGCAAAAACTCCAAAACCATTTGTTTCCTATCTAAATACTTAGAAACTCTCTCGGAGACAAATGTTAGAAACTAAAAGATAGTTTGAAATAAGTTCTAAGTTCTAACAAATAGGTTTATGTATAGATAAAGGAATACAATTCTAAACCATAGACTAAGAAGACACATTTTTTTTTTGTTTTACAAAAAGTGTAAGAAGACATTTTTATTTTGTGCCAATGAAGAATTATTTCGTATATTATTTTTGTAGACTGAAAATACACGATAAATTTATAAAACGGTAATATGTCAGCCATTTTGGATTGCAAAATAAAAACACATCACCGTTTTCGCAACGAGATGAGAAAAAGCTATTTTTATCTTCCAATCTATGACGTAATATTTATCCCCGTAATAACCTCCACGTGACTTCAAATGGAGTTTGTGTGCAAGGTCAAAAATTGCTTTTAAAAATAAACATGTTAGGAACAAAATTGTTTATTGAACAGCCTTTAAAATGGCCGGTTTAAAAAAAAAAGAAACAGAACGAGTCGCCATTTAATTTTACTGATGATTTGAAAAAAGAACGTCGACAGAAAATAATCATAAATAAAAACATGTTACATATATATTTTTGATTTTAAGTCAAAACTCTTGCTCAAACATCTTCTTTTTCTTAACTAAATAAAAACTTTAACAATATAAGAAAAATTCTATCTACAATTTGATAAAAGAACTTAATGAAGCATAATAGTACCAAACAAGACTACTGCTGTGCAATTTGTTGATATTGACTCGACGGGACGTAATTGGTGCATTCACAGCGCCCGCTGAAGTATTGATCGTAAAACACAACATCCTAACTAATATTATATATGCGAAAGTAAGTTTGTTTGTTTGTTACGCCTAAGCCACTGAACCGATCATCCTGAAATTTTGCATATACGTTGCCAGATGTACAGGAACGAACATATCGGTACCTTTAATCCCGAAAAAATTTTTTTCGGGAAAAAAAAATCGAATCATGATTTTACCTAAATAATTGAAATGACAGGACATAGGTAATTTTTTCCGCGACTTCGTCTGTGTCCGTGATAACCGAAATTTACGCGGACGAAGTCGCAGGCAAAAGCTAGTACGGCTATAAAAGGTAAAGTCCCCTGTTGTTAGCCTCGTAAATTAAATGCTTAATTCAAAAACCATCAAGACAATCGATAGTTTATGGCATTTTTATGGGTGAAGTAAAATTGTTCATTGGCACAAATAAAAAAAGGTAAAAAACAACTCTCGCGATTTCAAAAGTCGTAGAAAGTTTCATATAGAAAAATATAATTAGTATTCTAATAGTAACACGTAGCTTTACAATACATTAACTTACACTATGTAGGTATAGACAAACGCATGAATTTTTATTTTTATGATTATTATTAATACTGATTGTTGCCACAGCATAAAAAGGAACAGAATTTACAGTTTGACAATTGATACATTTTTTACTTTTATTTTGTTCACCGCTGTCTTTCTTCGTTACGCGCGGGATTTGAATTCTATTATCAAAATTGACAGACTCTTAAATGTCACGTCGAGAATTTTCGAAACACGTGCGTGACAAAAAGAATTCAGTGTGTTTTTCAAATTCAACAGCCATCTTGACCTTTTTAACACGTACAGTCACAAGCAAAGACAAGTGTACACTTAGCAAAGTTCAAAAGTGATTTTCTTGTAAAATAACGGTTGTAACTTTGATAGAAGACCTATTTTACAGTAGTATTGAATTCAAAATACTTTTTTCGTAACAACATTGTAAGTCTTTTAATGAACATATTCAAAGAATATCACTTCGTCATGTTGTTAGCAATATGACGAAGTGTAAACTTGTTTTTGTTCGTGACTGTACGTAAATAAACTTTCTAACCCTTTTCATATTGTGTACCACGCGTGCAATCTATTAAAACTTTTTATTGAAAATATAGCTCCGACACAGGAGATTGCTCGCGAGGTATCTTAAACATAGAGCTCCAATCTCGTATATACTTGCATCGGTACACTTCACAGTTTGCATCTTAAATATTTGCTGCTCTGTGGTTCGCATCGATGCAAATAATATAAACTTGTGAGCTTAGGAACGGCCACGCTAACGACGAACAAGGATTAAGCTTGAATGGAAATGTCATAATTAGAATAAATTATTAACGTACGCGATAATGGATCATAATTATATTAGGCTAAGGTTGGAGTCGGCTGGCCACGTCACGCATTATATGCATCCGGAGGGATAGGAAAAGACGATAAAGATGGTGTGACGAAGACAGAAAAGTTGCCCAATTGTGGGACACCAAAAAATATATAGTAGAAGACCCGACAGATATTATCTTGTCCAAACGTTGGCTTGCAGTACCACATACCAAGTTCAATTTAGAGCTGAACTGTCCAGAGACCCACACAATAACACACAAAAAATTTGATTAAAATCGGTCCATCCGTTTAGGAAGAGTTCAGTGACATACACATGTAAAGAAGAATTTTACAACTTGGAAAGTTTCATGAGAACAATATACACGAACTTCTTAATTTAATAGCAAAACTTTACAAACGCGTCACTGACTAAACAATAAAGCAAAAACAATTTCTGAATAAGCAAAGTTTTTTTCCGATCTAGGCCACTGTTATTTTTTTACATTATTATTAAGAAAGGGAAAGGTTGTCTTTACTAAGTAGTGGGACACAAAAAAAAAGAACTACAATATTCTTTTGTTATTTTATTTTAAATATAGAATATAACATCGCGTTTGTAATCCCCGAAAGGTTAGGCAGAGGTGTACCCATTCGTATACCCACATTTTGCTAGTTAAGTTTAAGTCCCATGTAATATGGGGCGAGCCTTTGCCATCAACCGGACACAAATCCAGACTCTGAGCTGGCTACTGTGAAATTCCTGATAGAAAAACCCAAAAACCCTTTGCCCGACCTGGAAATGAAGAACAAACAAAGTATATAGGTATGCTTTGCAAATTTATATTATTTTTTTAAATATTTCAGTGCACCTAATGATCTTAGTTCAATTTTACGAAAGCCTGGCCGCTCCTTAACAAGACTTAGGTACTATAACTCATGTTTCAAGTAATAGTTCATCCAATTAATCATTGTTAGCTGTCGCTTCTAGGCGTATTGGTTACTAATAGCATGTAAATGACGGCTACTATTAAGTAAACGATGGAGAGGTGACTGTAAATGTTTTAAAAGGCGAGGCAGTGCTATTTAAATATTTTTTTCTTGCAAGAACTCTCTATTTTATTTTTAGTGCTATTGAAAAATAAATAAAGAATTAACGTTGACGACAATTCTTTTTCGTTATTTCAAAAAGTCTTCGAAACTTCTTAGTAGGCAAAGTATATTAGTGTGACGGAATTTTGACTGCAGAAAGATCTAGAAAGTATATTGATTACTTTAAAATTAGAAAAATGAGACGCTTAGGCTTATGTCAGGTAGGCAGTCGCTCCATGTTAATAATGGTATTCAGCTGCACCCGGTTAGACTGGAAGCCAACCCCAACATAGTCGGGAAAAGGCTAGGCAGATTATGACAATAATATGACACTTGATTTTATATATAATTCCAATACAAAATAATTAAACTACCGAAGAACTGCTTTTATAATTATGCACTTAACATCAAAGGTATACTTTTTTTTCTTGTTTGTGACATTATAAAGTACCTCTTTACGGTTTAATTTAAATAAATAATTTGACTTTGACTTCTTGACATTGAGACTTGTATTTGAACGTCATTTACTTAATAGAATTGGACTACAAAAATAGTAAGTTTTTATGTACTATTTGTCCTACTGTATGTACTTAGACAGACCGCAATGTCACCCAAATAATAAAGTACTAAAGTAAACCATCACATTAGACATACTCGACGCTCTTCTATTCATCTGATACCTCAAACATACTAAGTAATTGCTTGAAACATGAGTCGTGGGTACATACTAAACATAACAAGTACACTAATGGAAAATTCTCATTATGTTAACGATATAATCCATATTTTGATACATATATGAACAACATCTATATAAACATTGAAATGATAAGGGAATTTGAAATTTTGAATATCGAATTAACATTTAGTTTGAAGATGTATTTGATAAAGCTTGATTCACACATATCAGTGAAGTCGCAATTCCGGCACAGTTCCGGCAGCGGGCCGTATCAATACTATAGTGCTGCGGAACTGACACTGAGGGCACTGTGTCGTCACTGACACTGATAGGTGTGAACGCGTTCATAGAGAATGTATGACAAAAAATTATCACGATGACGGAACTGCGCCAGAACTAGAACTTCACTGAAATATGTGAATCAACCCTTATAACGACTCTCTTTGCTTTGGTCTCATCTTTTATAAATCTCGTTTTCACCCAACAAGTCTTCTTTTCTTTGAATGCATTCTTTATAATTCGCTAAAGATGGATCTACAAAATATTCTCTGGCGACATCAAAGTCATCTATTATACAAATTGAGACCAAAGTCGTGTTTTCCTTTGAGATGAGCGGGACGCAGCTTTTTCGATATAAATATTAAAGGACACTTAACTAACAAGTTAAATGACCTCTTGGAATATATTCTGTCTGATTTGAAGATGGAATCTTCGTAATGACCAAAAAAGCTGTAGGACCAAATGAGGATGATAAAGGACCAACATATGCTAAAGATATGAATTCCAATGATATTACTAAACATCCAAAATTTATACAACTACATTCTTAAACTTAGATTAACACTAATAAACATAGAAAGGGTTTTATAACAAATTACAGTAGGTAATATAGCTATTATGGTTGATGAAAGTCGAAATATTCTTCGACAATTTGTAGAAGTTGCAAATAATTAGAATATTGGCCGCACAAAGTGTTAGCAACCACTTAACTTTGATCATTATCTCTAGAAGTTATTTCAAGAGTTTCAATAATGAATTTTATTAAGAGAAACTGCGTCAATAATGAATTAGATTACGAGAAACCTTTGAATTTATCAGCGCGTTCATTTACAGAAATAATGATCTAATTAGAAAGACAGATTGTCAAAATGTAACAAAAGAAGGTCAGTGATATCTCATTTCGTATCAAAAAACAAAATGATGGCAGAAGTGACGCAGGTGCGCTGGAAAATGTAAAAGAAGAAGAACATGAAAGACACAAAGTAAACAAAATAACAACGTTAAAATCTTGGACAAAGAAAGGCGGACAAATATAAATATATCGAGTTACGAAATAATGACATGTAATGCTGAAATTAATGGATGGAATACAATAAATCTGAAGGGTGAGATTTATGTGAGTTTCTCGAATGTCTTGTGTGTAAGAATATTGATGTCCGATCTCGATATTTTCAATCCATTGTTATCAACCCATATAAAATTCCTTGGACATTTAAGTAGACATTTTTCTCGCTAAATAAAAGCATTTTCCATGAAAATAAACGCCCTTTCCAAGAGCCCTTTTCAAGCTACTTTACCACGAATATTTTTCATAAATTATTCTCCGTGATATACTTTTGACGTAAACGATTGAGGAAAAACCAACCATTTTCGTGGTACAATAAGGGATTTGTGAAAGTAAAATGTAATTATGGTGAATAAAGAATTTTGGTTCGCTGTTTGAAAAATTGAATAGGGACAAAGTCAAAGGAATTATCGTCTTAGGAATTTAGTTATTTATGCTGTAAATTGAGACGGAATAAGCCCCCCACGAGGTGGACCGACAACCTTGTAAAGGTCACGGGAAACCGCTGGATGCGAGCAGCTCAAGACCGGTCATTGTGGCTATCTTTAGGGGAGGCCTATGTCCAGAAGTGGATATCGTATGGCTGAAAAAATCACGACAAAATAGAGACGAAGACGTATTCGAGAAACTTTAATAAATATGATATGAATATTCCAGTAACAGCAGGTTGATACTTATAGCGCTTAATGTATACTTAACAAAGAATAACTTTAATATTAGGACCAGTCAAACATCGATTAAAAAAACCGTCAACACGACAAAATTAAAAGGAAGAATCCTCTATACATTAACAATAAGAAAAACATCTATAGATAGATATACATAAGGAAGTACCAGGAGATCAGAAGATTACAGAACGTGTAGATTCTCGCAAGACTTCGATTTGGAAATGTCGTTAATACAGATCTTCTGTAGTAGCTCCCGAGCGATGCTCAGCGATATGTGCGTGCGGGAGCTTGCGAGTTTAGGCTGCTTCGCTTCCTAAAACAAAATAATGAATCTAAACATTCTTGAACATAAAAAACATTTTTGTTTTTCCGGTTGAAGGAAACCTAAATTCCTACAATATTTTTTTAAGGATGAGAAATCATCAAATTTGTTAGAATCTTACTGACTAAAACTGGTCTGTGTTCCTCCTAATGCCCTTTGCGATCCAGGGCCGCGGTAACTTTTTCGAACAAAATCCGCAACCCTGGCAGGCATTGGCCCTAGCTCGCCCGGTCTTCTGTGCTGACCTGGTCACAAACTTGGATCTCAATTATATCCCAGTTCTTTTTTTTTTCTTTGGCTTCAATTACGCAAGTATTAAGACATGTTTCGTGGACTTATTTTGTCTTCATCTTTTAAGAAATATTGGATATGTTTTCATCCTGGATCTTAAGACATTATCTTATTACTTTTTCCTAACACAGCCTTGTTTTATTAAAGACAAAAATGCTCTACATATTTAAGTACTCAAACTCGAATTTAGTAAAGTATCTTACTCGATTTACGATTGAAGATTTGAATTATTTGTTTCATTGTAGTAAATTTCGGTGTTCTCGTATTTTAATTGAATATTTAATGCTATTTTAGTAACACAACATTTTAATAATTTGTTCGAATAAATAACCATATTATTTATTATATTAAAATTAACAACTCGCGTAGGTATACGGCGTGTAAAAAGGCATTAATAGCCTTTAACTACGCATATTGTCTACCATCAAACTAAGCAACATTGAGCAAAAAATATTGCTAGGAAACAACTTTTAGTTTTGGTGTAAAAAAATTACTGTTTATTTATTATTTACTAGCTGACCCGTGCCCACTTCGTTGGGCGGTAACCATTTTCTTGTGATGATTTTTTTTTTTTAGATTTTTTCTCTCCGTAAGAGCCATCCTCTTACTTCAAGGAATATTTTTAAAAAAGAATTAGCGAAATCGGTCCAACCGTTCTCGAGTTTTGCGCTTAGCAACACATTCAGCGAGTCATTTTTATATGATAGATTTATTTATTTATTTATTACTTTAACTATAACGGTTACAGAACCAATTAAAATAATCAAAGACACGGATAAAATAAAAATACATAAAAGAAAACACAAATAGTAGTGCGCAATGAAACGCAAAATATTATGCTTACTGGTCCTTCAACAGTACAACGGACGTGCGGATATCTAGTTTTTGTAAAAACGTTGGAACTTTGACCTTCAATTACACCGTAATCGGAAGGTTTCCATGTATAATCTAGTACAAAAATAGGATCGAAATGAAGGGCAAAACATGTATCTTTTGGCTTCGTTCAGTGCCTTTATATTCTCCTTATAATGTGTTAGTTGCCAATTTGAACCTTAAAGCGACTGTTACCGATGTTAAAAGTAAAAAAATTGGTCGCACAACGTACCTGCTTTCCAACTTTCTTGGCATGTTTCTTATCTCTGCTCTCCTTCAGTCGTATCTGCTTGAGGATCCCCACCAGCAGCTCGTCCACATTGTGCTGGATCCCTGATGACGTCTCAATGAACTTGCAGTCTCTTGATGTAGCTAGGCCTTTGCCCTCTGGACAAAAAGACACACTCTCAATTTGGACAAACCCCACAAAAACCCCTATTTACCCTCCTCCCCCTTTTAAGGGGTGGTTAAAAAAACTAATAACGTCAAGTCTTTGGTTCGCACTCGTGCCAAGTTTCAAATAAACATAACATCATAACATCACGCCTGTAATACCCGAAGGGTTAGGCAGAGATGTACCCATTAGTACACCCACATTTCACCAGAAATGTTTTTAGTGCCATGTAATAGGGGGCGATAATATTGCCATCAACCGGGCTCAAATCCAGACTCCGAGGCTGCTACTAAGAAATTCCTTATGGAAAAACCCAATAAAACTTTACCCGACCTGGGAATCGAACCCAAGACCTCATGCACAGCAGTCGCGCTTGCAACCACTAGACTATTGAGGCAGTCAAAAAGTCAGTTTCAAATTGATTAATCTAAGAAATAAGATTTTTCAAATGACGAACTCTCTCCGTTTCATCCCTTTTCTTAGTGCTTACGTACATCATAAAAGGAAACCATGAACAAAAGTTCTCGTTCCTAGTTTCAGTACTTTCAGCTTTGCACTGATACGCTGAATACGTTCGTAAATATAGACGTAGGCAGAGAGTTTCACTCCTCTTTTACTATAGTATAGAATAAGATAGATTGGTTTAGGTTTCCTGCTACCATGTACCTAGTACCATGAAGCGTTTTATTTACTGAGTTACTATGTGTTTTGACTAATGAGCATGGCAGTTGAGAGCTTGTCATGCTCACTCAAATGTCTCGCTGATGGTGGCGCGTGTGTTGGATCATTTGGCTCCCTCCATGATGGTTGAGCTAGGTGGTGCTGATCCATGCGTCATGCTCGTGAACAAGTGCTGTCAGTTGGGATTGATCATCTCTTAACTGCTATGGCTTATATCTTTATTCTTATTATTTTTTACTACGGTTTTATATTCATCTTCATTGTGATCACATGTAGAATCAACAAGAATAATGTAACCATGATTTTGTAAAAACCTAATTTAAAAGAGTGCCGTGGAGTTTCTTGCTCGTTCTTCTCCATAGAAGCCTACCTCCGTTTTGGAACGAGCAACTAGCTTCATCTTTCGGACTGACTGACCGACTCCTTGACAATTCAAGAGTGCCTGTAAATGGTCTAATTGAAATAAATGTTTTGACTTTGACTTTGCTATTCGAGACCACTTACCATTTGTAGAAACCTGCCTAGCCCTAGCCAGATCAGCTTTATTCCCGACCAGCACTACAGTCCTTTCCACCGTGAACTGTTCCCTGGCGAGGTACGCCAGCAGTTCTGCTGAGCGGGTGAAAGAACTCTTGGCCACCACGGAGTAGACCACCACGCATGCGTGAGGCTCGTAGGTTGAGAGGCAGTTCTCGACCTGTGGTGAGGAAGTAGACAAGTTGAGAAGTAATTAAGAAAGGTCTTGTTACAAGCTGGTTATGGTCCAAAATGCTTTAACGCCTCACTGGGGTTCAGTGTAGTATTAGAGATCTTGGTGGAAGATCTCGTCATTCTTGTCCAGGGAAGCACTTCTTTAATGGCAAGACACCAACCTCCAGTTTCTCAAACGAAAAGTTAATGCCAAAATGACAAGAGCTTTAGTTTCTTTGAAGGTTGATAGAATTTTTGACAGCCAATCACAGCAGCTTACGGCCGCTTGACAATTTGTCAGATTAGTTTTTTATTCGAGAAACCGTGCGTCATCGTATCGTATATCCGTATATCCGTATATCGTAATATCATCGTATATCCTCATCGAATTTACCTTTATTTATCTAAGTACTGTAGAAGCTCTGGCTGACTAGTCAGATACAACCACATTTTAGTTGTCTATGCCTATGAGGAAAACGTTATTTTTAAATTAAGAACATCTTGGCAGACCGTGTTTACGGCTGACTGAGTAAACTAGAGATAGAATAGAACTAAAAAAAATAAAATACAGTACTGCTGAACTAGATCTTAACTCACCGACATCTCAGTGCTAGGGTGATCAATGAATATCATCTCCGACTCCTCGCCGTCCAGTAACACCGAAACTGACTTTTCGCCGAATTCGTCATCTGAAACAACGGTCAATTTTAATAACAAGAAATACCTTTTTTCAGTAATTTTAGATTGGGTGTGAACACAATAATAAAAAACACTCATGGAATGTATGAAATTATATATTTTTTGTTTTATTCATGGCCATTTTGACCTGTTTCACCAACTCCAGATAAGTTCTGGTTAACTTATCTAGCAGGTAATTTCATATACAAGTTATTTTTTTTTATTCAGCTGGTAGAAGTGGCAATATACTGTGAAACAAGCCATAACATTTTTCGAAAAGAAGCACAGTTCATGAATCACTAACTACTTATGCAAAATACCTACTGTGTTTGTAAGCAAATATGGCACTAAAATTGTGAAGGAAACGAAATGATCTATAAAAATACTACCTACTACATAGTTTATAAAAACCTCATAACATTTTTGAAGCAATTAGTTGAACGCTTTTTTTAATATAAATGCTGTGAAGCATGAAACAGATTGTATAGAACACAAAATTATTGTGACAGCTCGAAGAGACAGTGACGCTATGCAGGGTGATTGACAAAGATATTCTTTGTAAGCGTATACATTGGACAGGTCGAGTCCGCTTTATTTGCAACCGGGTAACCGTATGAACGTGGAAGAGGCGAAAGGAGTATTTAATACTTCAAGTCTATACCGTGACCCCGGAACGTAGAGGGCAAAAGAAGGAACAGGGTAGTTTTTTAGTCAGTCAACTGACAGTCCCTTCCGCCCCGTCCAGGGCGGAAGGACTCATTTGATGATTTACTACCTTAAAAAAAAAGTCTCACTTAAGTGAGCCACAATTGATTATCAATTGTTCCGTCATATCTTTAAGACAGCCGCGCCTCGAGTGGTTAAGGATCGTAGCAGGTGGGGTTCTGTGGTTTCTGCCTACCCTTGTAGGAAAAAATATTATAGTTAATTTGGAACTTTGACCCAAAAAACTTGTTCATTTTGCGTTCTGATTGGACTTAAAGGTGCTTTGCACACAGAGCAACTATTGCAGCAACTGGCAACTAGCTGTTTACATATATTTCAATTGGACTGCGCACACATAGCAATTCGAGTTTCGAGTTGCGGCAATCGTCAACAGTTTTCAGTTGCTGCAATTGATGACTAAGTTAGTTGCTAATTGCAGCAACTCGCAACTGTTAAGAATTATACCGGTTTTTAAAGATGCCGGTTTACTCAACCGTCAATCGCAACACGTCGGGCGATTTCACACCCTCCCTCCCTCTCCGTATGCCCGGCAATGCCAGTGTACGGCAACGGCATACGGCAACTCGGCTGTGAAAGTTGCTCACAGATTGCCATAAAGTTGCGGCAACCGTAAACATTATAGCAACTATCAACTTTTACAGGAAACTTTTAAAGAGTTGATAGTTGCCTCAACTTAACCGTATAGTTCGGAAGCGCCCCCAATTGGACCCGAACACAGAAACCTCCGCCGGCTCGGTAGTGGGTCCAATTGGACCCCGAAGTTCGCGCATGCGTCATCCTGACCAATAAGTGTAAATACTGATTATGGTAGCCATCTAATCTCATGTGTGAGCATTAAGTAACAGAGTTTGATAAAATGTTTACATGTTAGCGCCATCCACTCTTTTGGATTTAGCACGCGAGTATATAAAATTACCGTTTTAAATTCCAAGTGTGAAAATGCAATCATCGCCATTTTGAAGACCATAGTAGTCGAGGCTAAAAAACATAAAAATTGTGGATTTTAGACATCCAAGCTCCACTACAGGAGCAGTAAATAACTCATAATTGATTTATTTGTCGATTTCATCCATAGTTTAACATGAATTAGTAGTGGTAATAAAGTTTTTGATATCCAAAGTCGAAACTTCGCGCCAATCCGTGCGTGTTTACATTTTTGTTTGTCACAAATATCACTATAATACATTTAGATATTATTAAAAACATGATAAATGTCATTCAAAATATAATAAACAACAAGAAAATGCCCAATGCTTAGTGTAAATTACAAACACGGGTCTAAAAACACGGATTATTCATTACCACTACTCATTTTGTGTTCTTAGAAATTGTCAACCATTTTTTTTTTAATGCATTGATGTGCGATTGTGATTATGTCAATCGATTATTTTTTTATTTCAATCGATTCGAGTAATTAAAATTACTCATATCAGATATCGACTCGTAAAAATTAATATAAATGGAATTTAAGTTTAAATTACAATAAACATTAATTATTTATGCTATCCACCTCAGTTAATAATTGTTATTTATAGTTTTCTAGTTCAAGACTCCACAGAAAAAATATGTATCTACGATAGGTATAGCTCATTGGTCCTTACCAATGAACTATACCTATGATACGTACCTATATTTTTTTTTCTGAAATTTTATATTAAATTTAATTAAGAAATTAAATTTTGGTGCGTTACTTTTTTAAAATTTGATGCAGCGTGCACAGTATATATTTATCTCAGATTGGTGTATATCGCGTTTTTCACACATTTAATAGAACGTCTAATTATTTGCATCAATATTAATAATTAACTTATCTAATTAGTTTGACTGGGGCTGTAACATTGGATTAGGGTTGCGTACGTCCAAATGAAAACGGAAACCATATAGGATCACGCGTGTGTTTGTCTGTCCGTCTGTTTGTCACAATCAAAATCCAAGGTGGCGGCCGCAAAATTTTACAACATATGCATTATGGGTATCGTATCCATGGTTTTCGGGGGTGGTGATGCCGAAATTGAGGTCGATGTGAAAATCCAAGATGGCGGCCGCTAAATTTAACGACATATGCGTCATGGGTATCATGTCCATGGTTTTCGAGGGTGCTAATGCCGAAAATGAGGTCGAAGTGAAAATCCAAGATGGCGGTCGTGAAATTTTACAATAGATGCGTCCTGGGTTCGTGACCACGAAATAAACCCAAAACCAAGGAACTAACACCCATGACGCATATTTTGTAAAATTTCACGACCGCCATCTTGGATTTTCACTTAGACCTCATTATTTTAAGTCTACGCAAAACAAAATAATTCAGCTAATATTTTAGCAGATTTATGCATAATTATGTATTTAATGAATTATGAACATCCTCCTTTTTGAAGTCGGTAAAAAATATCTACTTAAGTAAATCTTATACCTTATTAAAAATAACTTACGCTCCTGATTAAGCTTTGCGTTTATTTATCCATTTAATATAAAATATAAATCCTGAGAAATATTATCAAAAAGTTTTTTTTCATTCGGACTCCTTTGGCCAACCTCGATTTTATTTCAAGTATCGATTAGGCTGAACGCCACTTTTGAATCGAAATATGAAACTTGGGTAAACGGTCAGCACTAAGAAGTGCCACAATTTTGTGTAAATTTTGACAAAATTTGATTGTATTTTTAAAGTACTTATGTATGGATTATGCCAAAAACAACAATGGAGATGGAATGATAATGTCTTTATTTCGTCTGAATGCATCTTTTCAGCAAGCGAGAAGGTTCTTTATGTACCTAATTTTAGCTAATCTGAGTAGTCTGCCTTTGGATATGGTGCAGAAAATCTTTTATTGTACCAATTTTGCAGTGATCTGAAGTGGTTTAACCGACCTCGAGTTATAATTAAAGATATTTGCCACAAACTTATTTTATAAAATAGCTGCAAACGTTAATTTTTCTTAAAAAATTGAATCCCGAAAGTTGATGTAAATTCCAGAATTTTATGACGTGATCCACAACACCCTGCCGAGTCAAGGGATGTGTCAAATGTCAAAATCTTGTCGAGCAGAGTGGTTAAGTTGCTCCGTGTGCAAAGCGCCAAAAAGTTAAGTTACCTATCAGACAGACGAACAGTATTGTAGATGCAAAACAATTGAATAAATAAACCGGTCTCCGAGGCTCCTCGTCGTCAGTTGTTGAAGAAACTATTTCCAATTAGGTTCCTTACTCGAAAATTCTCGAAATTTTATCTTGAGTCTGAAGTCTGCATATAACTTCGCAGTTTTATGCAACGACAGATTCAAAAGCTGCTTTTATACAAGTTTTCACTATACCTAAGTAAGCACAGCAAGTTTATAACATCGCTACCATCAAATCAATACATTTGACTTCTGAACGCTCTTCTTGGCATTGGTTTCCAGGTCGGGCAAAGTGTTATTGGGTTTTCCATCAGGAATTTCTCAGTAGCAGCCTCGGAGTCTGGATTTGTGCCCGGTTGATGACAATAGGCTCACCCTCTTTTACATGGGAATTGAACATAACTGGCGAAATTTGGGTGTACTAATGGGTACACCTTTACCTAACCTTTCAGAGATTACAGGCGTGATGTTATGTTATTTCAGTATCTATAGAATTTAATCTATGTACTATAATATTGCTGATAATTATGAAAAATAATATTTTGCCCTCCATTGGAACAATATTAGTCTGAAAATGAAACAAATTCAAGCGTCAGGCAAAGAAAAATTGACTTCAATAACATGCGTCTCTACTTAGGACAACAGTCATCTACTTAGAATGTAGGTACATACGTAGGTGTTTAACTCCTAAACTATGACGTATTAATATCAACGAAGACACATTCACAAGTTATTGCTGACTAGTACTTCTAGTTCTAAAGTCATATAAAGCGAGTAATTTACGACATCGCACTGCTATTATAAACGCGCACGTTTGTGAGGAAACATGTTTGTTGCTCGTTTACACATTAACGGCTGAATGGAATTAGCTAAAATTTTCATATATTTATCCGGCTTTTAAGATATAACAAACCGTTTTTGAGTTTAGTACCGTGGAATTAGTTTAGGACGATAGTTTTGTTTTAAAATCGACTAGTTTTCTATATACCTATCGTCGAATTTGGGTTACTATTACGCTACGCTTTGTTATTACGCTAGTACGTGCCTCATTTAGATAGATAAACAATAATTTACTTAATAGATATCTGACATTTAAAACAATGCATAGTCCCACACTAGCATATTTTTCTGTATCGTGGGCGCGTTTACTAATAAATATTATATCACTCATGGTCAACAGGTTCCTTGTTTGTTTCAATGTTTGTGTATGTCAACTCTAACGTCTAAAGTCTCCAAAGTATCCAAAACGAAGTATCGTCTCATGTCCAAGTATAGTTTATTGTACACAGCGACGACTCGTCGCAGTCGTCGTTTTGATATAGATAATTATTTGATATAGATAGATAGATTATATGAACAACTGACGATTTTAACTAAAATTTAAAAAAAAAATAGATATTAAGTTTTTAAACTAGGTAAAGATTTTTCTTTATTCTAGCTTTTACGGTGCAGTAGCTACATAACATCATAACATCACGCCTGTAATCCCCGAAGGGTTAGGCAGTATGTTTTTAGTCCCATGTAATAGGGGGCGAGCCTATTGCCATCAACCGGGCACAACCGGGTGCAGTAGCTATGTTTGTTTAAAGCTGCTAAGTCGCTCGCGGGTCTAGACCCGCGTGTGACTGGATGTAGAGAGATAAACGGTTACGCTTGCCGGTCGTTTGTCTGGCCATACAAAGCCGAATTTATAAATAAACAATGTATTTGACGACCGAATGAATGTGCTCATCACGTAATTGGATAAAATGCCCCCCCGGGGGGCTGTCGACGTTATACGTAAAGTGCTACCCAACAAAGAGGATGCGGGATAACCAGGTCAGATAATAATGGACTCGGAGGTTCGACCTGTCCAATGTAGTTAAAATATGTCGAAACATGTTGTTGTGTTTCAACAAAATTGATAACTTACTGGGCATAATTTTAATTTGATATACGCAAGCTGCTTGTTACGTGGAGAATTTGTTTGGCATTTAATTTCATTGTTTTAAACAGCTGTCATTAAGTTTTAAACGCTTGGTAAATAAATAATACAAGGTGTTTCAAAATAAAAATTTTGTAAATGACAAATATGGACTATTGCACTTTGTATGACTTGCAACTATCATGTTATCTCTTCACCATCTTTGGTTGGCTGGCAGAAAATGCATTAGACATTTTTTTTTGTTGTAGTAAAAATTTTCAAATGCGTCCGAATTTTCTTTAAAACTGGGATTAGACACAAAAACGGGATAAATTCATTCTCATATACTTTTGTGTATAAAATATACGTATACCTTTTTTTTTTAGGTGTTACAAATCATCAAATGACTCCTTCCGCCCTAGGAAGGGACTGTCAGACTTTTACTGACTAAAAAACCACCCTGTTCCTGCTGTTGCCCTTTACGTTCCGGGGCCACGGTATCCTATGAAGACGTCCCGCAACCCCGGCAGAATGCCTTAAGCATAAAGTCTGCCTTTGTAAGTTTTTGTTACATAAGTTTAAATATGTTTACTTAGGTGATATTCACATATTTTGACTTCGAAATCAATTTACAGGCGAATTGCTTCGACATAATTGATGTTATTTGTTCGTATTGGAAATTAATCACCCAGATGATAAGAGGTGACGTTTTTGAAGACTTAAAGTCCTAGAACATAGGTGGATCAATGTATGAAAATATCCAAATTACACTCATTATCATCATCTGCCTAGCCTTTTCCCAACTATGTTGGGGTCGGCTTCCAGTCTAACCGGATGCAGCTAAAGACCAGTATTTTACGGTACAGTATGGAGCGACTGCCTATCTGACCTCCACAACCCAGTAACTGGGTAATACGATACCCCTTGGTGAAACTAGTTGTCAGATTTTCGGGCTTCTGACTACCCGTAACGACTGTCAAAGATCCACATACCTATGACAGCCGGGACCAACGGCTTAACGTGCTTTCCGAGACACGGAGGAGTCTCGGTGTGTAAAGATGGTCACCCATCCACGGACCAACCCCGGCAAGCGTAGCTAATTACACTAATTAAATTAAAACGTGGTTTACAGCTCAACGTCAGCTGTCGGAACCGTATATTGAGAGTGTATTTTTTGTATAATCTAAAATAGTACCAGTGGTTTAATTTTCGGCAACACTAATTGAATACACCCTGTATATTAAAATATTTTAGAAGCTCTAGAACAATAGCTATTAGATAATATTTACAACAAACAGCTGCGTTAAGCTTAATAAACCGAGACATACAGATTTTATTGTTTAAATATTCACTAAGTATTTAAATAGAATGGCATACATGTTCCACGGTCACTTGTTACATAACATCACGCCTGTAATCCTCGAAGGGTTAGGCAGAGGTATACTTATTAGTACACCCACATTTCGCCAGTTATGTTTTTAGTCCCATGTAATAGGGGGCGAGCCTATTGCCATCAACCGACCACAAATCCAAACTCCGAGGCTGCTACTGAGAAATTCCTGATGGAAAATCCCAATAACACTTTGCCTGACCTGGGAATCGAACCCAAGACCTCATGCACAGCAGTCGCGCTTGTGACCATTAGACCAACGAGTCAGTCCGGTCGGTCACTTGTTCTCCAAATAAAATCAACCTATTAATAAACTATTAATAATAAACTAAACTGGTCTATTCGGCTGTATTCTGTGCAAAATCTCTTTCGGTGGATTTACGATGTCACCCCATTTAAATAATAACAAACAATAATAAAAAAAGAAACTAAAATAAAGAGCATCAAATATTGCTCCACATCGTCGTCAAGCGGAAATGTGCCCAAAAGACTAGCGACATTGCCACGTTGGGTGCCAGTTTTTACGCCTCTGGCCAGCTCTTGGGTCTCGGGAAGAGTCAACCAACCGTTTGGGCAGTCCCTCAAAAATGCTATGGGCACATGGACCCCACGACCCAAGCGTTTCCACCCCAAACGGCTCAAAAATGTAGGAACCATAGTCACATATTTACTATACTTACCAAAAAAAAACTTTATTAAGCAAAATGTACTAGGGCCACATAAAACGATAAGATAGTCGTGTTATGGCAATGTTCATTATAACAATCTATTAAAAGGGTCACGGTCGAAAGCGGACACCTATAGTCTGATTTGACAAATGATGTGTGTATGATAAATAGTATTACATAATTAATGATTCCCTAGTCCTAGGTCACTGCTTTCCATACAAACAGTAAAGGGAAATACGGCGATGTAAAAAGACACATCACATAGCATCAAACTAAGTAACTTTGAGCAAAAAATATTGCTGGAAAGTAACTTAATTTTTTGGTGTGAAAAATTATTTTTTGGTAGTGAGCGAAACATTGTACTTTCGGGTGCATGCCTCAATATAGAGATTGTGGGGTCGGTTTCTCAAAAGCGAAAAAACGTGCTTCTTTTTTATTGTTTATCGGTCTAAAATTTTACTTTAAATATGAGTTATATATTAATATTTTTTGCGAAGCTTAGCGACTTTCATTAACAACATCACGCCTGTCATCTCCGAAGGGTTAGGCAGAGGTGAACCTGTTAGATTTAGAACACCACATTTCGACAGTTATGTTGTTAAGTCCCGTGTAATAGGGAAAGTTTAGTAATAACATTTATAACTGGTTTTTGTGACAGATAATACCTCCGTAACCAAAAGGTTCCCGGATATAGTCTAGAAAAAAAAAATCTCTCAATGAAAAAAAAAATCATGAAACTTTCGACTTCATTTCGTATTTTTTTACACCTGTTATATCGAAAAAAGGTATGAAAACACACTTTTTTTTCTTCTAAATTAAACTACGCATACACAACACACAAATGCTGACAGTGGGGTGTAAAGGCAAGGCAACACACTATTATAAAGGGGTGACACACACTTACCACGTTTAGCTTCACCAGATGCAAGCAGCAAAAAGAAGTTATGTTATTTACAGAAGAGCTAGCAACCACACTTGTGCTTATTATAAGATTGCTAATTGATTGTGGATCAGAGCAGATTTTTGTATCGAAATACGCGGTAATAAGTTTAAAAAAGTTCGCTTTGACTTTTACCATGGTGAATTATTAACATATTTTTACCATAATTATAATAACGACAATGATGATGTTAGCGACACGCCGCCGGCTACGCTGAAAACCAGCGCCGTGGTTTTCGTGCACGGTCCACGGCACGAAGCCGTTTCGCGAGGTAGTGACGCATATTTCTTATTTGAATTTTTTGTTTTTTAGATTTAATACCTACTTATTTTTCTTTTGTATACAATATTTTTTCTTTTTTGTTATGTGCGTCATTTTCGTGTGAATAAACAGTTTTGCTTTCTTTCTTTCTTTTATAATAAGTTTATTGATGCTTCAGTTTACAAAGAGGTTCCATGGGGTTTAAAAAGCTCCAAACACTAAGTTTGGAGCTTCCTTTTAAGCTGTTTGGTTAAACTTAGTGTGTCATGCCTGTGTTAATGAGTCCGCTCTTTGCATAGGTTCATATTTTCGAAATGTAGGAAAAATGACTTATAAAAAAAGATTATTGGTAATATTTGTGTCTATGGAAAACTTAAACTCGACCTAAATTAACTGTAACAATTTTTCTTCTCCTTATAACTTTTTAGACGTAAATATGTCCCTGTTTATGCGTAAGAAGTTTTATTAAAATCGATTCATTCATTTCTTTGTATGAAATGCCGTACGGCATAAACGCCCTTATTTATCTCTCAAGAGTCTGTTTCATAAACCATTTGCTTGTAGAAGACAGAATTAATTAGAATTCGATATCATTGGCCATTCAATTAGAAGTTCGATACTCTGAACTCCGAATCCTAATTACATTTTGTAAATAAGTATCTACAAGCAAATTAATTCGACTGTCTGAGATAGCAATTTGAACTTATTTGTAAATATTTGTAAAGGTTAATTACGTTTAAATGGGTTTTAGATGTTGCGTGTCTGTTCTAATTACTTATTAATATTGAAGTAATCTTATTCGTTTAAAAACAGACTCTGAGAACTAGATTTTTGCGCCATGCTTTGTTGCCTACCAGTAACAACTTAGTCAGTCAAAATGTCAGAGTAAAACCTTAAAGCTTTCTAGCGCTGCGTGTTTATATTGTTTGGTTAGACGACTCATTTTTGTTTCAGCGCTGCAGCGAACTGTTACAAAATAGAGCATGACTTATGCTTATGATAACTTCTCTTGTAGGTATGTTTTATCTCAATAGGTTGATTTTGAAATTGATATGACTAATTTCATTCGTATTTGTTAAGAAAAATATTGCAATGTAACGATCTACATAACGATACGTTTTTATTTTTATAAGTTTTTTGTATTTATTTGTACTTCCACTACCTGGAAGAATCGCAGTGACAAAGAAAAAGTCAGCCTGTGTTGCATAAGCAATTAAAGAATTAAACAAACAGAGTCACAGACAAAAGTTGTTTGGTAAAACATTTAGAATATCGTTAATTAGTCTCGAAATCGATACTTGTACTAATTAGTATTCTATCTTACATTAATTAGCTGTTCTTAATTAGTATGCGATACAATTTTAGCAAGATTTAATTGAATTGGTAAAGCACTGATGAAAATGTTCAACCTAAAGTCTCCGTCACGAGAAGCTAAAATTATTATTGGCACCCCTGAGTCACAAGATACAAACTTTGCTTAGTTGGTGGCTCGCCAACTATGTTCACATTTGTAATACCTACTTTTGGTTAATAAACGTTATTATTATTATTACTAAAACCTGGTAAATTTTGTAAACACACATTCAGGGGATCGCAACCCTTAGATCAAATACTGTGTCAGCGTGAACTTATTTCAAAATGATGGCCCAAATGTTTACGTTCCTTTGAAATTGCTCGTTAGTTTCGTATAAATACACGTATGTTACTTTGGGTTGATAGAATTTGGGATTATTTGTTGTCGATTGTATTGTCGCTACATAACTTAAAAGAAGTTTTTTATTTACGTTAATTATAGCTTCTCGTGACGGGGACTTTACTTGGTTACCTAAATACCCACGTAAACGAAAACGTGAAAGTTTGTTAATACGGGTTATTTGGCACTCACAACATGACTTAAGAGGAATTGCCACGCGCGAGAGATTAAAACAATAGATCGATCGAGACTCAATACCGACCTTTTAAAGAGGAAAATATGGACAATTTTTATTAAAAAATTTATACTAGCCTATTAGTGTCCCACTGCAAGGCAATCAAAGGCCTCTTCTTATACAGAAAAGGTATAATAATTTTACTGGTTCAAAACGTTCAAAATCTAGTCGCAACCTTGCCTCAGTGACAATAAATGTCAAAATAAATTAAGCATTTTTTATAGATTACAACTGAGATTTTAATTGACCTGATTACAAAAATTCCTTCTTTCATAGAAAGCTACACTGTTGCCTAGTGTCATATGATATGTTTCATGGTATATTAGATTTCCACGCAGACGAAGTCGCGTGCATAAGCTAGTAATATAAAAAATCTGCTCTCATCCACATCATACTATTAAAAGCTTATTCATAACCAGCCTTCTACATAAATAATTATGATATAATAACAGTTTATTAAAAAACAATTTCATTTGAAAATCAAATCGTAATTTTTATAAATCAATTTGTATAAAAAAGGTCACAGACGATTTGTCGCAAATGGATAAAGGAATAAGTAATAGATTAAAAAGTTTTCTCCAAAATGGCTGATTTGGGTCGCAGTAAACTTAATTTACGGTAGATTTTATTGTTTCTTTGTTCTTTCTCGTGAGGTTTTTTATTGTCGAAGTGAGAAACTCAATTTGGACAAAGATTCGCAATTAAAAAATTGAAATATTGATATTACCTACGCAAAAAAAAAACAGCTTTAATCAATATTTTTTAATCAAACCGATTATGTTTAAAAAATGAAAAGATTAATTGAAAAATAAATCATAGTAGTACGTTATCGCTACAATTTATCAATATTATTAATTGAATGATAAATTACCGAAAATCATAAAAGATACTTTTTTCTTATTAATAACATTGATGTATATTAACCAAACATAGAAGAAATCCTCTCTTATTGACTAAACTTCTACATTTAACTATTTAAGTTTGAAGTTTTAATTCTTCCCGAATTCCTGAGACCACACTATGGTAACTAATTATTCACTAATTAACGTCAGTATTTAGTTAACAATTACCAATCAATGCTGTGGTCAACCTGCACCTACGCAAATTGAAGGTCCGAACTAACAATTACATGGTAATAACTCAATTATCCGAAAACCGCCGAAGGTAACCGAAGATAACCGAAGTTATGTCGAGTCATAACGTAAAGTCGACACCAGACACGAGTATTGGTCGCGTTTAGGATTATTACCTACATTTGATAATCAGAATTTCATGTGTAAATGTTTCAACTTAAAGTTCATTATTGCTTGAACGAATTATTAGGAATTGTATGTCGGCTTGGCCTTTCGAAGTTCTTTACTTTACCTAATTATATTCTGGAACCTAGGAAATAAAAAATGACTTAAACTGTTCGAAGTATCGACAAATGGGCAGTAGAGACCACCAATCAATTCACATAATTTTGATAAACTGTCAAAACGTGATTCTCCATAGATATTGTATGGCAATAGCAAACTATAACGTCTCTTATTTGCCATCTCAATTAACTAAATTAAAAAAAAATTGCAGTCTATTGAAAATTAATCGGATTTTCAGTGCTCAAATATGGTGTATTTTTTGGAGAAATTCTGCCTTGAAATTTTTAGTTAGTCTTGTCTAGTACCCAATTTTTTTTAAGAATTTTGAGGTTGAACAGTGCGGTGGCTTTAGCCGGTAAGAGGTCAACATGCCCCTCCGTCACTCCCACGACGGAGGAACTCCACGAGGAATAGAAAAAAAAGGTGAATAGAGACATATTGATTAAGAGTACCGCTGTCATTTTCCAAACATTAAGCCACAAGCAATTTATTTTAGAAAATACTACTCCCAAGACACTTTCACCCAACATTTTATCGAAAACATCTCATGAAAAACATTTATTTAACCACTAAAACATGAATGACCATCTTAAAGAAACTGTATTCCGACCGCACTTAACCTAAAAACGTTACGAACCAAACATAGGTACTGCCAACATAATAAATTTTTCAACAGAAAACGGCTTAATGGTTGTACTTCAGCAAAACCACTTACTAAACACTTATAGTTGATAAAAGGGAGATAAAATCAGTTATTTGGCCTATTTAGAAACTCTCACAGCTTTTGTATGAGTGAAAAGGCTGTAATAAGGGCTGAAAGTGTTGATTATTTATGTCTATTTTCATTTTGTGAAAGGAAAACTAAAATGGCCGCCGGCAACTATCGATTTGATAGATTGGATTAAAAGTTTGTTGGAAATTTTTAAGTAGTTTACAAATTATAGTTGGGAAAGTTACTAAGCTTTTTCTGCCTTAAATTGTGTCTAGATAAATTAGGATTTATGAGGTGATTGTGTCTAAAACCAAACACTTTTTTTAAGACTGTGGTATTTTTAAATGGAACTGCGTAATTAATTCCAAGACACAACACACAACGACTTTAAAAAAAAACATTTTATTTTAGCCCTGAAATTGAACTTTAGTTCCACTTTTAGTTGCTTTCAAATGAATAAATTGAGTTGACAAATACGTGACGTCACAATTGCCATACAAAATCTATGTTCGAATCACTTTTTAACAGTTAATAAAAAGTATGTACTTAGTTCATATTAAATCTATGCAAGAATCGCGTTTTGACAGGTCATAAAAAGTACGTCAATTGATTGGTTGTGTCATCTAGCTTATCGACCATTTATTTTAAGAAACATTCTTTATTTAGTCTCGATAAAAACAAATCTTGATTAGTTAGACTATATTCATGTTTTTATCTGCCTATACTTCCAACTATAGTTGGAAAAAGCTAGGCAGATGATGAACAACAATAGTAGCGGATGTGACGCGTCGCACGTCAAATCTATCGCGCGCGGGGTGCCTCTGACAGCTGTCACCGACACCCATAATATAGCGCTATAATGACGACACACTAATAAGGCCAGCACTGACTCTGACGCGTTCGCTTAATATTTTATGAATATTAAAGCTAGTTTCATATTTTTCTACAAAAAATATTAGTATTAATTAAGTTGGTTCGTAACTGTCAGATTTCATTTTTATTTTTATTTGGGTTTTATGATCGTTTTCGTGAATACTTACAAGCTTTTAATAAAAGTCAGTGTAGTGAAAAGTAGTTCTAGTTTTTTGACTCATTACAAGTCAAAGTCAAAACATTTTTTTCAATGAGGCCATGAAGGCAATTTTAAATGTCATTATATAAGAAAAAAGTATTGAATCTAATTACCTCTTCCAAAAGGTAGATTTGACTTAAAATAGGCAAGAAACTCTTTTAAAATCAATGTTTTACAATATTTGCTTACAGAATCAAACATACGAGTAATTACACGTGTATGCAATGTATCTTGTGTGAAAACTACTAGTATCATAAATACGTATAAAATATTACAAGTTATGAATTTACGGTTAAAATAATGTTCAAAACGAGACATAAGAAAATATTTATGTGCCTACGTACTACAAATAAGTACTTTTTCCCAAAAAAACTCATACAAACAGCTTACTATATTCAACTTTTGAACACTATTGTGTTAAATTACAAGTCATCAATATACTCGTAACGGAATTTAATTTAACGTTCCTAAAATAATGCTCTATCATATATAAGGGTCTTAGGATTTACCATTTATTTAAAAAAGTGGTAAAAAATAAAATAATAATAATAATAAAATGTTATTATTTTTTATAGGTTAAAAAGAAGAAACTAATAATAAATACCTACATACATAAAATCTAAAATACGAATACTAATGCGTTAAAAAGAAAAAAAAAGTAGATAAATAGTTTTAAAATGTCATATGTACAAACCGTTTTTATTTTTGCTACTGTCCCTCTTATCTAAAACAAAATATCAGTTAGTTAAACTATTTAATTCTATAGAGAATTTATAGTATATTTTTTTTTTATTAAGTTCGCTAGGAATTTGAAAAGTTCATGCTTAAAGTGCTGGCCCATGCTTTGGAGTTTGGAAAGTCGCACATGCTTCTCTTATTTTCAAAGCGATTCCTAGTTTTCATGCTGGCTGAATAGTATTTTATGTTCAGGATTTAAAACTGATTTTTTTATGTTTAAATATGGAACGTTGAACAATAAATAAAAACAAAAAACAATACAATCAATCGGGAACTTTCGAAATTATAACAAACAATTACCAGGAGAACAAAAAACAAAAAAATAATCGTTGATCTCAAAAGTTTAGGAAAACATCTTAATAATTATGATGTACCAGGGCTGTATAGAACGGAGGAACAGTATCTTACAAAACAAAACAGGAAAGTTCGGGAGCTTTGGAGAATGTTCGAAATGAGTGACTCACCTAAACTGGCGTCGTATGTATTCATGTATTCTGACGTCATAAATTGTGACACAAGAGCTGTCTTTCCCACGCCGGCGTCTCCTAGTAACACCACCCTGTACTTTGGTATCTGTAACAAAGGAAAAGTGAAAATAAATGCATTAGTAAGGAGAATTGTTTATGTTACTTTCAGAATATAATTTTGGCCTACAATAACATAATTTTAAGAGAAAAAAATACATATCAAGGCCATATTTCTACCCCCTGTTGGTTAAAGGATAATAAAGGTAGAAAGAAAATTAGTTGTGACGTAATAAGGAAAGAATAAAACACAAAAACTGAAAGAAAGATGAGGAAATATGCGTCACATCTGCGCAAACGGCCATCGCTCAATTGTGTCCATGACTTGCACGTGACAGAGCCGGAGTGACGTCACTACTTCAACGCTTGAAATGATGACGTTGACCGGTGCAGTTGGTAAAGTAGATAATATATATTGTAGTAGATACTATTCTGCTCTATTCTATTAGTGAGGTTCTTCAGAAAGGTCAGGTGCGCAGTACTCATAACCGACCTGCTTGTATGACGAGATGTATGAACGTGGACGCGGCGAAAGGAGTATGTAAGGATCGTAGCAGGTAGCGTTCTGTGGTTTCTGCCCACCCCCATGGGTAAAAGGCGTGAGTTTATGTGTGTATGCTATTCCGTATTTCATAATAGGTGAATTATTGTAATAAAAACTTTCAACTTTGGTTTCAGTACGTCACCTAAATAATGACATTTTTGCCAGTTATTAAAAAGAGAACGTCGTGATGGCCCAGTGGTTAAGGCGCCCGGACAAGTACCAATGTGACTTTTTCAATTTCAATACTTTCAAATGTTTATCTTAGACATCACTGACATCTTTCCGTGCCTCACAAAGCACGTAAAGCTGTTGGCCTCGGCAGTCATACGTGGCAGTCATCTTTGACATTTCCCAACTACCAATAAAGTAGTATAGTATTTGAATTTTACACCAAACAGACATGTAAATGTTTTATAATAGTTTTATAGCTAGCTATTCTGTATGGTAATCTATGGATAACGTCTTGAGTAGTGTATTTGTTACTTTTATTGTAAGTTTTATATTGTATGCCTACGGTGTAATATACTGCTGTTTGTTATTCCGATAAAATAAAATAAAATAGCAGTTCAAAATGTTTTTAGTAGTGTTCAATTCGACTCATTAGTTATTATTCATTATTTTGCTAGTTGGGTCGTTACGAGCACTCAAAAGCCCGAAAGTCTGACAACCAGTCTTACCAAAGGGTATCGTATTACGCAGTGACTGGGATGCGGAGGTCAGATAGACTGTCGCTCCATGTAAAAAACTGGTATTCAACTCCATCCGATTAGACTCAAAGCCGACCCCAACATAATTGGGAAAAGGGTCATTTCGCGCATTTAGAGCTGATCATTTTTAGTTTCATTGCTTAAATTCAAATAACAAAACTTTTTATCAAAATAACTTTCCCCAGATTTCAAAACAGGGGAATAAATGGGTATTTTTCTTCAATATAAATTTAAATTAGCATCTTCGCTGACAAGAAAATCTGTAACAGATAATTTTGCCGCATAAAGCTTTGGATTAAGATTGAAATTTGCTTGAAAAGGGTACGCGGCTTCTATATTGGATTTACGTCGTGTTCGTATAAGGAATTATGGTGTTATATTGTTTGATGTCGTTATTAGGTTTCATATAATGCATGGAATTTATATGAATACTAGCTTTTACCCGCGGCTTCGCCCGCGTTTGTTTAGAATTTGACAATCAATTCGGGCTGTACTCGGCTTGTTGTTCGGCCAGATCCAGAATTATTAAATACCTACAGACCAACAGACTGTGACTCATAAAAGTCCGTCAGCGTTCAGTTTGCATTTCTGCAAGAGAGGTCCTTCTCACCTGCGACTATTTTAGAGTTTCTGTCGCTGTAATGGCTGAGCTTGTTCTCTGAGACGAAGTTGTGTTTGATTGAAAAGGCGTCTCAGTTGCTCTTACAGCTCTCTGGCTTTCGGCTTGTTCCTCCAAAAGCAATTGCGTTTAAAAGGGCGTTTCAGTCACTCTCTGAGAAGCTTGGAGGGCGAACGGCTTGGCTCTCTAGTCTTTCCTGGCTTTGAGAAAATGTCTCATCAGTTCTCAAATTTACTTGTCGCTCCGGTTGTGCTTGCCTTTTAATGCGCATGAACGGAAGATTCCGAGGATTGAGCAGTAATTTTTGCTCGGGCTCGCAATGAGCTTTTGGTTGTGTGTTGGACCTGCGAGATATTCTAAAATTAAAAAACGTAGCCTACCTACCCTCATTAAAACACACCGGAAATACCTCTAACGAAAAAATAAACAGTAATGAGGGACAAACTTAACTTTGCCGTTGAAAAACTGTTGTCTACATACATCGACATAGGTCACGGTTAGTTTAGCAACTAATCTCTTCCGCTTTGTTTAATGCGTGTAGTCGATGATTGACTGAATCAATCATCGACTACACGCATTAAACAAAGCAATTTTACTGTTAAGTCAGTTCTGCGCCGTGATCTTATGAGGAGTTTCCTTTCCATATCTCCGAAGTTCATCATCAGATCATGACAGTATTTATTTGGGACCAATTCGAAAAAATAAACAACAAAAGAATCATCTAAATCAATTTACAATTAGCGGAGTAATCGCAGAGTATGCTTCATTGACAGAGCGTAGTTATAAGTTCACCTTTATTCTTCCATGCATCCTCTATGAATGCGTTTACACCTGTCAGTGTCAGTGATGACAGTGTCAGTTACGCAGTTTTTCTGTATCCCTGACAACGTATGTAAAGTGGGTCACAGACAAACGCGAAATCTTGTGGCGGCCGCGTCAATTGCAAATTTTAACACCCGGCCGCGTGTACTGTTTGTAAAATGACGCCAAATATGGAAATTGTAATAGAAATAGTTGAATTTAAATAATAATTTAAATTTAACTTACACTTCTCTATTCCTAAGAGTAATATGCGATGCTAATTATAATATAGGTAGAGATAAACTATTATAACTTGACGCTTCCCTCCATATTACCATTTCAATGTGTGTAGTCACATTCGTATGAAAGACTTTGTGAGTAATCGTCTTCAGTAGCAGGCTAGGATATTTTTTGTCAACTAATCATAAATAGCCGACCGCGCAAGACGACGTACCTCTCATTTTCATTTTCAGTGCAGAATTCCAGTGCAGCGCCATACTAATAATAATGAGTAATTTTTGACGCCGCTAGTCGGACAACAAATCGCTGATTTGTTTTTGTCTCGAGAGCCGTCTCAATACGCACACATGCGTTGTGAGTATTTTTAATACTACTAAAAACACTTTCAAACGTTTTGAATTGTGGAAGGGCGCGTCATGTTACTGTAGTTTATCTCTACCTCACACCTCAAGTGTTTAAATAAACGGTTTTCCTACCTTTTTTCTTATCTTCTGAGAGGACTAATGAGTCATGAGAGTAATAAGACAACGTTACGGTTAGCCATATTGACTGACGTCCGATTGCGACGTCCGATTGTAGCACAATCACCACGCTAATGATACTTCAGGCCGCCACTGTGACCGCGGTGGTGTGTTTTTGGAGCGTTAGGAGCCGCGGCCTGCGGTTTGCCGTAACCGCAAGTCCGTCCGTCTGGAAGCCACTTTATGCAAAATGTCAGGATACTCTTCAGCGGTTTTGGGCATGAAAAATGATTAAGCAAAGAACTTTCGTACTCCTAGGTTGTTTACTTGAAACTGGTCTATCGACAGTCTAGACTCATAATGTATTACATGCTTAAACTTAAAATTTAATCATGATCCGATAGACACGTGGCGCCATCTACTGTCATAAGGACGTTTTTGTGATTTCCCTCGGGAACAGTACTTTTTTTCGGGATTAAAGGTACCCTATGTTCGTCCCTGTACACCTGGTAACGTATATGCAAAATTTCAGGATGATCGGTTCAGTGGTTTAGGCGTAAAATGGTAGCAAACAAACAAACAAACTTACTTTCACATTTATAATATTAGTTAGGATTTGTTATTTTTTATACGTTTAATATTTTTGAATGTTCATAGCGATTCTATTCGCATATGAAGTTGAGCCTCAAGGATTCTGTACCAATATTATCTTGCATAATGGGTACACCTCTGCCTAACCCTACGGGGATTACAGGCTTGGTGTTATGTTATTACCTTGCCAAATATAACTTTACTAGCTTTCGCGACTTCGCTCGCAAGTTTTCTTACGAAACTCCATTTTTTTTTAAATTATATTTGGCCTGTAATTCTCAAGGATAACGTGCCTTCCTATTAGCCAAATAATTTTCAAAATCAGACCCGTTGTTATTGAGATTAGCGTGTTTGACAAAAGAATAAACCAACTGTTCAGCTTAAGAATATTAGTATACATCTTTTTTTAAGAGATTGTCCTGTCCGTCTGTCAATTAGTCATAATATGTAGCGTCTCCTGCTACGCAATTTACGAATGACTCATTAAAACCTTGTACCAACTACACAAATATTTACATAGTTTCTTTAGTTAGTTTCATGTAAACAAACTTTACTAAATTAAAAAATTGCTCGCTGTTACAAAACCTTTTACCTGCTACGCAGACGCTACGCAGACGCTACGTTTCGTAGCATGCCGCTACGAAATTGAGTGCTACGAACGTCACGGCTACAACCATAATGACTATACATTTAAGAGTTTGCTTTTTATTTGAATCTAAAATCTAATCTCAGAAACTACTGGCGCAATTTGAATGTTGCATAAAAATATAATCTAGTAATATAGTCATGATTATATTTCGAAAGCACACACACACACAAACACACACACACAGCATTTGTGAAAGCTGTTTACATGTTTGGATGATGAACAGTTGAACTGATTTGTTTCATTATTGGCGCAAAGATAGACTATTTCCAGAATTAACACGTAGGACATTTTTTATCCCGATAATGTGTTTCCTTGGGATAATATTTCAACTTACTTTACGGAAAGTTACTTTTTACGCGGGCGAAGCCGCGGGCAGAATCGAATGTTATCTAAAAACTACTAAGTAATCTCACCGGATCCATTTCATCCTCATCAGGTGTGTCCAGGCTCGCGGAGTCCACAGGCCGGTAGCCGGAGCAGCAGGAACCGTCGAACGGAGACCTGTCTGACGCTCTGTGGACAAAGAAAGTTATAGTTTTAGTTCATTTGTATAAAACGCGCCACAAAAACAAACAAATGAGACTTGACACACCACACAAACTTTATTAGTTCGTAAGTAATAAATATTACAATTTTGTTAAGAACTTAATCGAAAAATCCCTGAATAAATACACAAATTGTCGATAACTATTTCGTACATCCATACCTGCGCAAGCTCCCCACTATTGACGCTTGTCAAGTCTCATCTTTCGTGGCGCGTATTGTAAGACTGTTCAAGTGCATGTGAGATTAATGATATGTAGTGAGATGTGATATTAAACATAGATATATTTATATATAGATTATATAAAGGAACACTTGCACGACAGTTCGCTATGGACAACTCACTACGGTTGAAATATTGCTCCGCGGCTTTGTGCTAATTTCTGCGCCACATGCCGGCGGTCCGTGCCACCGGCATTGTGTGTAGCCTTTAAAAATATAATTATCTCTTAAAAAAAGGCTTTCTCTCTCCCACCCATTTACTATGCCCTACAGGGTTCATAATGATCATAGCACAGCACCATTCAACTCAACGACTTTGAAGGGCAACAAATGATCGGACGGGACTGCACGGGAAGGGTTCTCATTAACCACGATATTTCTGACCCATGGAAAGTTAAATAAAAGCCAATCATTCGTACTTTATTACATCCTCAGTTATATTGAAAAGGATTTAAAAGCACGTGATTGGTTCATTGTTTGCGTCAAGCGGACTCGCCGCTTCGCATCCCATTGTTTATCTTTACGCGGTTCACTGGGTTTCAAAGTTCATGTCTATGGTTTGTACCTACATTATGTATGTATGTTTGTATACGCGTACGTTGATAATTGTATTGAAATTAATTCGAGAATCTTAATACGTAAACATGTCTATGTATTTGAAGAGAAGAAATTCAAGAGAGATTAATTTGATACGATATTTCAATAGTTGCCTCGTTTGTTTAGTGGTCGCAAAGCGCGACTGCAAAGCATGAGGTCTTGAGTTTGATTACCAGGTCGGGCAAAGTGTTATTGAGTTTTTCCATGAGAAATTTCTCGGTAGCAGCTTCGGAGTCTGGGTTTGTGTTCAGTTGATGGCAATAGGATTGCTCCTTAAACATAACAGGTGAAATGACGGTGTACTAATGGGCACACCTCTGCCTAACCCTCCGGGGATTACAGGTGTGATAATATGTTATAATAAAAAAAATCTCAAAACAATTATAAATTAAAATGAGTAATATTGAAAAGTACAAAATTATTACCTACAGACTACTACTATTACTAGGCAGAGAAAAGACAACGGTTGCCTCGATACAAACAAGATTGCGATCGTAGGCTGTAGATACCTACTTATAGCATCTACAACTACCAATCTACCTGTCAAAGGCTACTAGAATCAATATTAGCTCTGGGGCGTGCGATGCAGTAAGCTATTGGACACGCATAGTACGTAATTACAAAGCTATTAGTACCGGCTGAATACCTTGTCTAGCCAAAGTAATGAGCATAGTATCTATACTATATACAGGATGATTGTTCATTTACTAACAACCTAAGAAGGAGTTTTTAATTGTACTCATCATTATGATCATTTTTTTTGCCTTAACATGTTCAAGCAACGATTACACCAAATAATGATCTGTAAAAACTTCTTTGTAATTTTTTAAAGAGCTTAACATCCGTTGATCTTATTGAAATTGCTTTAAGGCCATTTGGGTGATATTGTGATTTTTCTTCTGCAACAATTTTTTCCTTTGAACTAAGCTTTGATAATTTCGAGTGGCGATAAGACAAACAGTTGTTTTAAACGATCAAAAACTATATTTTCTGGATTTATCATCAATAAAAATATTTCCAAAAAATGCGACACAAAGAGAGAAAATCAACAAATCTGGTGCAAGGAAGAATGACCCAAAAAACAAAGAAAATCCTGTAGCTCCAAAACCACAAACAATCGTAGAACATACATAAGTTATGGTGTGGATAGCCCAAGAAAAGAGGCTTCCAAAATTTTCTTTTGGACGTCCCAATCTGAGCCGCCCTGTATGAAATAGAAATTGTCTCATTTTAACTTGCTCGCCATTATAATGTTACAGATATTAATTCTGCTATTAATTCTGCTGTTCTCTCACAGAACAGAATTTTCCTAGCTATTTACAACTTCTAACCTAATCAGACTGTAAAATAACCATAATGGAATAACTTTATAATATTCGATGTTAGCTTTACAGGCTCGCCGCTAAAGTATGCAGCCACGGCCCGTTGTTTATTCAACACGAAACATTCTTCTAAAGTTTTGTGGCGTTTGATATTATGTGTGAATTCATGCGAAGCCGCTGTACAACGTAGTTGTGTTGTTTGGCGTAAGAATAGACATTATTTTTCTTTTTTATTTATTCAACTATTTATTTAAACTTTATTCCACAAGAGTACAAACGCGGACTTAATGCCATAGGCATTCTCTAACAGTCAACCAAAGAGATAACATAGAAGGTGCAAATTAATATAATTTAACATCAAAATTAGTGTTAAAACATTCCAGGACATACATACATACAGGTGAAGTTAAATAAAAGCTTTTAATAAATAAAAGCTTTTAAAAAAGTATATTTATCTAAATAAAATTAACATAACATAACATCACGCCTGAAATCCCCGAAGGGTTAGGCAGAGGTGTATCCATTAGTACACCCACATTTCGCCAGGTATGTTTTTTTTTTAGTCCCATGTAATAGGAGGCGAGCCTATTGCCATCAACCGGGCACAAATCCAGACTTCGAGGCTGCTACTGAGAAATTCCTGATGGAAAAACCCAATAACACTTTGCCCGACCTGGGAATCGAACCCAAGACCTCATGCACAGCAGTCGCGCTTGGGACCACTAGACCAACGAGGCAGTCTAAATAAAATTAATTGTTCATAAGTACAAAATACGTAACTTACTTTAATTTCTATTCGCGAGCTCTTTTATTTTACAATAGCAAAATGAAGGTGCTTGTGGCTAAGTAATAACTAGGTTAAGCTTGCCAGTGTTGGTCTATGCACGGGTGACTATCTTTACACATCAATTGACTCCTCCGTGCCTCGGAAAGCACGTTAAGCCGTTAGTGCCGGCTGTCATACGTGGATCTTTGACAGTCATTAAGGGTCGTTGGAAACCCGAAAGTTTGACAACCAGTCTTGTCAAGTGGTATCGTATTACCCAGTTACTGGGTTGTGGAGGTCAGATAGGCAGTCGCTCCATGTAAAATACTGGTATTCAGCTGCATCCGGTTAGACTGGAAGCCGACGTCAACGTACTAGGGAAAAGATAGGCAGATTGATTGATTTTTGTTATTATTGTTATGTTAATATCAGGTGAGCAATCCATCGTTGATTGTAGACATTAAACATTCCTCCAAATTCTGATAGATGTTTTGAAACAATATTTTAAGAAACATGAATAATTCTGAAGCTAACCAAACTTGGGTATGTTTTATGTTATTTGTGACATTTCGTTTGTTTTCATATTTATAAACGATATTCGTTGAGAATACGTGTATTATTATAAATGTATTAATATTATATTATGATACAGGGTGACTTTTAAGTCACTGGGCAATTTTTATTAGAAATTAGGTGTTCCCTCCGAAAATGCACTGCAATACAATCAAAATATATGGAACAGATCAGTTTTTAGGGTCCTGTACCTAAAGGGTCCATCTGTTTGTTGGTTTAGCTATCTGCCACAAGGCTGTATCTTTAAAACCGTAATAGAACACTTCTTTGGCCGCTAAAATATAAATCCCTACAAGTCAAGTGTTTTATTCGGTGTTTTTACTCGTCCTTAATACTATATGGTACAGAACCCTTCACGAATTGTACTTGCACTTGACCAAATTATTTATCCAAATTCAAGGTTAGTCCTATGTAAATTTGTTCGCATTCATAACCCAGCCCTTTCCCAACTATGTTTAGGTGGGCTTCCAGTCTAACCAGATGCAGGTGAATACCAGTATTTTACACATAGCGACTATATATTAGCCTATCTGACCTCCACAACCCAGTAACTGAAAAATACCATACCCCTTTCCCCAAATCCCGAATCCGTTCAAAATTACCAATTAACCATAAGTCATTCTCACACATTTGAAACACAAAGCATTAATTTTCACCGTATTCTGAAACATTTAGACAACTTTCCTTTTACAAAATATCAGTTACAGATGTAGAATTGCGTTAGACATTGAATGTAATTTAATTAGGAACGCTTAATGCGTGTTCAGGTTAGTTAATTTGTGTTTCAACTACTTAATTTGGGTGAGACCCGGCGGCGGAGGGTAGATGTATATTCAAATTACGTAGAACGAAGCGATACTTGCTTTTGCGCGTTTGTCGGTTAGAGGCTAGGTTTAAAATTTGTGCCACTGTGTTTGCCTAAATATATTGAAGCGGACTCTAATCTAATCTTCTAATTATAAAAGCGAAAGGTCACACACTCATTCACATAACATCACGCCTGTAACTCCCGAAAGGTTAGGCAGAGGTGTACATTTCACCCACATTTCACCAGTTATGTTTTTAGTCCCATGTAATAGTGGGCGGGCCTATTGCCATCAACCGGGCACAAATCCAGACTCCGAGGCTGCTACTGAGAAATTCCTGATGGAAAAACCATTATATTATGACCCAATAACACTTTGCCCGACCTGTGAATCGAAACCAAGACCTCATGCACAGCAGTCGCGCTTGCGAGCACTAAACCAACGAGGCAGTGAAAGATAAAATGATGATGATAAAATAGCCAAATTACAATACAGTATTCTATTCAATTCAGGCCAGTCCACACCACACCTCCAGCAAAAATTCGTATAACCTTGAATCACAACAAAATTCACGAACAATATTTCCTTAAAGACGTGTTTTCGCAAGTCACGGGTCAATAGACCATGAAAAGCTTCAGTCAAGGTAAAAGGTCTGTATATAAGTTGGGTGACTTGCAAGAAAGTGGGGGACACTTATTAGGGTTCCGCGCTGGGGTCTGCCGCGGGGCCAAAGGTTTGCCTTTTCTGTCTGCCACAGGACTTTTATGTTATTAACCATAGGTATTTAGTTTGCCCGCTCTACTATACAGAACCCATTTTTTTTATATAGCCTATTTAACTCGCTTTCCATAGGTGAAATAATTTTTAATATCGGTAGAGCAGATTAAGTCAAAGTTAAAGTAAAATTATTTATTTGCGTTAAATGTGGTATGTAAGATGGTAAATATAAAACAAAAACAAACAATACAATTCATCCAATATAAACTTCTATTCTATTTTTTTTTTTCTCTTTCTTTTAGTTTAGACGAGTTATTATATCAAAAAGCTCCGAAAAAAAATACACTTCACTTTCACACTCCACACAGCCTTATCAATCTGAACAAAATTTTTTGTTTGTTTCACTCTAAATAAGATGATTTAAGTATGGGGGAAGACACTATCTCCTGTAACAAAGGTTATCGAACCTAGATCAGGAGACAGGGATTTCATAGAAATTGTGTAGGTATTTTATTATTAGAAACAATTTAAAGTTTTCCATAGAAAACCTAAAAACGTTCTGCTCTCTTCAAAACTCTTTTTAAAAAAGGTAAAGTGTAATCATTTCTTTGAATTAGGCCATCAAAATGTATTTTTTTTAATATACTGGAACTATTTTTTTAACACAATGTACGGATCCCACAGTGCGCTAGTCCAACTCACACCTGACCACTTTATTCCATAAATCCCCATTTATGAAATAAAGTGGCCAGGTTTAGCCTTTATGAGTAAGTGCCCCACCATGGTTTACGCACGATCGATCACCTTCTTACCTCCATAGATATTAGCATTTGCGACATTTAAAAGGTAAATGAACTGACCCGGTTTTGGTGACACTTTGTAGGCAAGTCATTTGTTATAACTTATCTTTTAGGTTATATCAGATTAATTTTGTAGGTTGGCTTTATATGATTTTAACGTTTTGAATGTTAAATATTACCTGTGTAAATGGATATCGCTGGTACACTCTTCTTCTTTATTGTGAGGGCAGTAAGGTCTTACGACCCCACACACTCTAGTGTCAGAGTTTCTTAACCGCCTCAAGGGCCTCTGATATGGTTTGAGTGGGACAGTAATAGGCTGGTATAAGTTCAGAATTCCTCACTATGTTTTTCCTTCACCGATGTCAGTGATGTCCAAGATAAACTTTAGAAAGTACATGTATTGAAAAAGTCACATTGGTACTTGGTACGTACTTGAACCCACAACCTCATGACATTGCAACGCTAATAAATTATTCCTAATCATTGCTTTTATTTTATTTATAAATTAAAAAATAATAAAACAACAATGGTAGGTAGGTATTCGTTTCGTTCTCTGAAGGGTTTTAAAACGCATACCATTTAGTTCGGGTCAGTTAAAAATAGGCCTTATAAACCAGAGTCCAGAGGCTGTGTTAAAAAAAAAGGCTTGAAGTCAGGCGTACCTAAATAATTAATAAGGCATTCAGGCGGAATCACTGAATCGGTTTTATTTTTAAACTGACACAGTTTAGAATGTCATTTAAAATTTGAAAAAGGAATAGGTAGCTGTGTGTTCTTTTTTCAAATATTTAATTATTAAAAAAGAACTATTTGGACAGATCTAAAACTAGTTTTTATGGCTCACTTGCGCCAAAAACCTTAACTTTAAATTAGTTGCTAAGGCTAAATTACAAATTTTTTTTTACACTAGCTTTTGCCCGCGGCTTCGTTTGCTTACACCCGCATTCAGTTTTGGCTACTGCTCTGCTCCTGTGTGTTATAACGTGATGTTAGATAGACTATACTATTCCTAATGAATCTGGCTATCATAAACAATAAAACATTTAATACGACTGTAAATTCCAGAGGTTTAAAGAAACAAAAATCTCTTCATTATTCTAGTATTGATTTCGTAATTAAATGTTATATTGGAATCTTACTCAAAGTTACATTTTTGACCTAAGAGTACAAAAAAGAGCTTTCTTTTTTTTTGATGTGGTAAAAATCATCAAATTTTAATGTGTCCTTCCGCCATGACTTAAAAACCCTGTTCCTTCTGTTGCCCTTTACGTTCCGGGGCCACGGTATCCTGTTAAGACGTCCCGCAACCCGTCACCTAACAGCCATTTGGAAGGCTGGAAGCCAATTTGAATCAACCCCGCATCGTACCTACATAAAAATGTTTATCTAGTTTATAATTACTTTAAGAAAAAAATATACTTCTAAAAACCGTAAATAACTAACAAAATTATCCAGTTACATTTCTCCAGCGTATTTTCAATAAACCCCATTTAGATCAGATTGACAACAGCTAATGAAAGGGAGAAAAACCCTTTTCAGAAAAAACCTGATTATCTAGCCAAAGTTAATGAAATCTGAAACCGATTGGCTTACTCAATTGAGTACCTTCAAGATTGGTTTTCTAAAGAACGCTATACAGGTTGAGTTTTTAATTCACTGCGTAGCTTTCAGGGGATGAAAGTACCATGGGTACTTTCACAAAACATCATGGCTGTTATAGCCGAAGGGTTAGGCAGAGAGATTTTTCCATTAGCTCATAAGTAACCCGAAGTTTAGAAGTTGATAGTGACACCCCCGTTACGGAAATCAACTAAAGCTATTTGTCCCAGCTGTCATTTTTGTAATTCTTTGATAGTCTTTACGGGTAGTCAGAAGCTCGAAAGTATGACAATCAGTCTTACTAAGGCTTACTCATTTACTGGTTTGTGGAGATCAGATAAGCAGTCACTTAATGTTAAATACTGGCTTCGATTCAGCTGCATCCGATTAGACTTACAGACACACAGACAGATTGATTGATTATTTTTAGCCAAACGAATATACCGTTCTTTTCGCTATCAAGCATTTTTATCCATTTCAGCCGGCTTGACACCAACATAGTTGGAAAAAGACTAGGCAGATGATAATGTTGATTCCGTAATAAAACTAATTAATGAGTACTTTCATCCCCCGAAAGCTCCTCAGTAAATTAAAAGTCACCCTGTACATAAAATGTGAAGTGAAAGCTAACAAAGTTATTGGTCAATTAAGTAAAACATTTATTTTCTTAAGTGGTCTGATATTGGATTTCTCGTGGGCTTTGGGTAAACAAAGCTATAAATTGATAGTAGATATTGCTGTTTAAAGATTACAAAAAAAGAAAGAAAATTAGTTTGTCGTCATAGAAAGATAAACTTAGATGGGGACAGGACAGAAATTAGTTGGCAGCTGCTAATCGTTTATGACAGGCAGGCCACTGTACAACTCAATATAATGACAGCATTATGTTGAGTGTTAAACTAGCGCTGTGCTGTGGTCCCCACCACAGCACAGCTCTGGCCACCTAAAAATGATCTACGGAAACCAAGTTGGCAATTTTTGTTATAAATCTAGACTGCCTCGTTGGTCTAGTGGTCGCAAGCGCGACTGCTGTGCATGAGGTCTTGGGTTCGATTCCCAGGTCGGGCAAAGTGTTATTCTGTTTTTCTATCAGGAATTTCTCAGTAGCAGCCTCGGAGTCTGGATTTGTGCCCGGTTGATGGCAATAGGCTCGCCCCCTATTACATGGGACTAAAAACATAACTGGCGAAATGTGGGTGTACTAATGGGTACACCTCTGCCTAACCTTTCGGGGATTACAGGCGTGATGTTATGTTATGTTAAATCTATACTAGTATTATAAAGAGGTAAAGTTAGTGAGGTTGTTGGGGGATAATGTCTGGATCTACTGAACCGGTTCTGAAAATTCTTTCGCAAATTGGAAGCTACGTTAGCACTGGGTGCTATAGGCTATATTTTATTTGACAATGCTAGTTATACGATAAACTAAGGCACTCTAAAATGTCATTTAGAATGAAAAAAAAATTGAATTTAGTTGCCCCCTCCAGAAGATAATCTTTTGTAGAGAAGAAAGTATAAGAAAGTCCATACATACGTTTTAAAAAAAATGATTTACAATTTCTTCAGTGGCATTTACTTGTGATTCATTTGTACCACACACTGCCCCTATATGTTTCCACATTTCATTCAATTAGCATTTGTAACTTCAAAGCGAAAAGGTTCACAAAGTGTTCAAAAGAAATTGAAAGCTTGTTCGAAAATCTTTCATAGCCTTCTCATTAGGTTCTCTAATTGCAACCTTACTCCCTATAAAAGTAAAAAAACTCCAGCCTTGACATTCAACGACAAAGTTAATTCCTACTTCAAAATAATTACAGCTATTAACATCCATAATTATAATAATGAGGAACTCAGGTAAGTGTTCTAATAAATCTGAATTTCTTGTCAACAATTTAAATTATAGTAGGGGAGCTCAAGCGGGTGTTTTGAGTGTGGTGTGTTTTATTATTTATTAATTGAACTTTATGCACATGTAAAAAAAAAAATGTACAAAGGCGCAGTTAATGCTTTGGGCATTTTCTACCAGTTTCTTGTGTGTGGGATGTATTCAAGCACGGCAGATCAATATAGGAAGGGACATCTTGCACGCTCCACCATATATAGCCATATTTAAGCTTATAATAGTTATTGTTTAATTAAAGGCCACCCTACCGCACTAGGAATTTCCTGTAATGGTAGCAGACTTTGTGACAAATAAATGAATTAATAAATAAAAGCCCTGTATATAGGGCCGTGCGTCTAGGACAGCGAATTTTATTTTTCAAACCTTCAGTTTGAAGAAGTCCCTGCACATAATTGTCAGAATATAGGTCAGCACGACAAAGACAACAATCTGAACTGTCTGTATACCTGATACGCTCGAGTATTTCATTGCTACATTTTTTTTTTTTTCATTTTTGAAAATCTTTACCCACACGCTCCCCCCTAGTGAAAAGGTCCTGTCTAGAACCATTTTATCTTTTAAGCATCTAATCTTCACTATCCAAAAGGTCCCCTCTACGCTAGTGTAAATTCACATTCAGCATCTTGCGCTCCCTAACTATTAGCAAAGATTTCGAATCAAGTTCAAGGTGTGCCAGGAATAAGTTTCCAGTATTAAATGCGTGGGACGTATAGGCCTCTGTGCAGGGGGGATATTGAAATACATTTTTTATTAAGGACTATATAGCTTCTGCCCACAGGTTCGCCCGCGTAAATAGTAGTTTTCCGTAAAGTAAGTTGAACAATTATCTCAAGGGAACACATTACCGGGATATCGATATCATTACCGGGTATCATCGACGGACCTGTTGGTCTAGTGGTTAGCGGCCCTGACTGCTAAGCCGGAGGTCGTGGGTTCGATTCCCACCCAGGACAAACTTTGTGTGATGAGCATGATTGTTAGTTCTGTGTCTGGGTGTGATTTATCTATAATATGTATGTATTTATAAATTATATAAGTATGTATATCAGTTGTCTGGTTACCATAACACAAGCTCTGCTTAGCTTGGGATCAGATAGCCGTGTGTGAGTTGTCCCAAGATATTTATTTTTATTTATATAAAGTATCCTATGCTTGTATGACGAGATGTATGAACGTAGATGAGGCGAAAGGAGTATGTAAGGATCGTAGCAGGTTGTGTTCTGTAGTTTCTGCCTACCCCCATCGGAAAAAATCGTGAGTTTATGCGTGTATGTAAAGTATCTTATGTGGTAATCCAGGAAATGGTCTATCTATGTACCAATTTTTATCTAGATTTCGATTGTCAACAATAAATGATCAAAATCCAGGTTCAGCTAGCAAAGTAAAACCCATACTTTCTCGTGCTGGGTGTCTACCGCCCGCGACATCTCTTAAAAAAAAAATATATATTTTTATATTACTTTGTCATTTCTGTTGTTAAATTTTCAACTCTTAGCGCTGAATCGAGCGTTGAAAATCTAACAGTGCGGAAGGCAAAGTAATATTATAATAATATTGTTTTAAGAGGTGCCTGTTGAGAGAATTTAGATTCAAATAACCAATAGTGGCACTTTTTTTTTTAGGTGGTAAAAATCATCAAATGACTGACAAGGGACTGTCAGACTTTTACTAACTAAAAAACCACCCTGTTCCTTCTGTTGCCCTTTACGTTCCGGGGCCACGGTATACGACCAAAACATTAACAAATTATTTTTTATTTAAACTTTATGCAACAAAAGGTACAAAGGACTTAATGCTTTAAGCATTCTCTGCCAGTCAACCGTAGGTGGTGAAGAGATAACATGACAGGTGCATATCTACGCAACGCATTCAAATCTGTTCTTCTGTTTCGCAGGCACTATGTCACAGACAGACAGACAAAGGTATAACGAACTCCCCTGTTTTAACAAATTGTGTGGGTTAATTACTAGCCGTAGAAAAGATAACGCGTTGCTAATTAACACCTAAAGAGAAGATGAAACGTTATCATTTCACAAGATTTGGTTTTACCCCTCTCAAATCTAGTGTGTTTCAGACGTTTTTTACGACTAGCTTTTGCTCGTGTCTTCATCCGAGTCTCCCTTAATACAGCCATGTAGCGAAATCCATTCTTAGCTGTAATCTCCTACAATGAAATTGCAAGTAAGTAAGTCATTTATTTTGCAAATATGGGTACAATACATGGTGATAGAGTGATAACAGGTAGGTTCAGCCACATTTTACCAGTAGGCATGCAAAAATTATAATTTGAAGCTAAAAATATTGGAAATAACTTATCTTGATAAAGATTGCAGAAACCAGTTACAATTATTATTGAAAACACAATTTAGAGTCAATTGATAACAATAAAAATGTCATATAATACAATGTCAAATATGGCGTCAAAAAAGTGTAAAAGAAAATAATCAAATAAAAATAATATAAAAATAATCAAGTAAAATAAAATAGTAACAATAATTCATTCAATAGTCAATTGATAACAATAAAAAATAAAAAACAGTTTTATCTATTCAGATCACTACATATTATTTCAAAAAAATTCTCAATAAGGAATTCGCTGACAGTATAGTATACTTTATGCGTTAGAAAACTTCGAAGCCTTTTTTTAAACAATGGTAGCGGTAATTCTTTCCATTGCTTAGGCAATTTATTATAGATTGCCGGAGCCATGCAGTAGACACTCTTCCGCATTAGTGCCGTTTTGGCGGGGTGGGAGCACAGTACATTATTATCACGTCTGTTACGTGGAACTACATCGGCCAGACGTTTAAAACGATTTGGGTTGGACTTCACAAACACAGCTACCTCCATTATGATGTACAAACTAGGTAATGTTAATATTTTATACTCTTTAAAGTATGGCATGCAACTATCAGTAGATTTAAGCTTAAACATCGCCCGTAAACATCTTTTCTGTGCTTTAAAAACTGTTTCCCTTTCGGTTGAATTTCCCCAGAATATTATACCGTAACGTAAGTGGGATTCTACTATGCCATAATAAGCAGTAAGAAGTGCATCTATGTCAGTTATTGGGGATAATGAATGTAGAGCGTAGGCGGACTTACTAATTCTCTTGCATAAAGTATATACATATACGAGTCCCAAAAATTTAGTACTGTCTACTTCTTCTACGACTTCATTGTTGTACTGTATATTGGGACGCGTGCTAGGAATCCGCTGACTAAAATGTGCAGCTTCGCATATCAAGTAGTTTTCGAGATTTTGCGTTTTATCAGTGCATGAATAAAGCTCGATTCACACATATTAGTGTAGTCACAGTTCTGGCACTGTATCTTAACATAACATAACATCACGCCTGTAATCCCCGAAGGGTTAGGCAGAGGTGTACCCATTAGAACACATCGCCTCGTTGGTCTAGTGGTCGCAAGTGCGACTGCTGTGCATGAGGTCTTGGGTTCGATTCCCAGGTCGGGCAAAATATTATTGGGTTTTTCCATCAGGAATTTTTCAGTAGCAGCCTCGGAGTCTGGATTTGTGCCCGGTTGATGGCAATAGGCTCGCCCCCTATTACATGGGACTAAAAACATAACTGGCGAAATGTGGGTGTACTAATGGGTGCACCTCTGCCTAACCCTTCGGGGATTACAGGCGTGATGTTATGTATTACAAAGGGTTTAAAAAGACTCTTAGACTAGGCCCATGTCTGGCAGTGGTCATCATTTGGCTAATGCCATGATGATGTTCTGACATAATAATATTATAAGTCAGAGTCAATAGTCCTACATAACCGCAATTAGCATCTAACAGCGGACTTTAGTAAGTTAATAGTTCACACTAATGTATTCTAATAGGTTCTAGTCGTCATAGTATAGGAGTTAAGACGTTCCGCTTCAGTGACCGCGTTAATCAGTGAGGGGTGCCAACGAATAAGTAGGTCGGGGGCAGGGGTGGCACGATATGAAAAAAGTATTCGTAAAATTCATGAACAAAACTATAGTCTACTAGCAGACCGGTCCACGAGTTGCTGTGGCTGAGGTTTGCAATCAAAAAATATTAAGACCAAAAATTGAGATAAAAACTATCCTGTCTTTCAAGTTAGATCAAACTGCACACAATGTGCAAAATTGATTAAGTTCGGTTAAGTAGTTTAGGAGTCCATCCCGGACAAACAACGTGACGCGTAATTTATATACCTATATTAAGATAATAATACCTGCTACCCGCGGTACGTATGAGTTAACAAGCTGAAATCGTCACGTAAGGAAAAGGCGTTACGCCGCTTCCAGGCGACCTTCTCTCTCTTGCTTTCTGTCCCTTCGTTTCAGATATTTGATCGGCAAAAGTTTTTTTTTTATATTGTGTCTTGGTTGTGTCCATTTGATGGCAATAGGCTCGCCCCCTATAACATGTGACTTAAACATTACTGGCGAAATTTGGGTGTACTATGGGTACACCTCTGCCTTTCCCTTTGGGGATTACAGGCGTGATGTTATGTTATGTTGTGTCTTAGGTTTATTGGTTAATATAATTTACTGCTCTATTCTACTGTTTATATGGACTATTTTACTCTGGCAGATCACCTAAATCGAGGGGATGATTGTCAACCCTACCTCGGTCACGCAACACGGTAATCAGTTACAAATCTCTTTTAATCTGATTAGACACCGTCCGGCCGTTCTTTGTGGGTGACTACTGCATTGTCTTAGTTTGCCTCGTCATAGCGTGATGTTGTGTACTATATCTCTGTTTCTGGTTAATTTATTGGAGACTTAGGGTCATTGAACATTATCCCAGCACCGCAACGGCATCGCTCTAAACCAGCAATTTACTTGTCATTCCAATTAGAGCATTAAATCGTATGTAGTATAATATATTTCATAATGTCAATATGAAAAAGCGGGCGGCGGGCGGCCAGCGCGCTTGTCGCCTCGCCGTCCGCGCGCTGCCAGCGAGCGGACCGCGAGCTTGCACCTCGCGGACGGCGCGCGGATTGCGAGCATGTGACCTAATTGAAATATATAATTTGACTTTAACTTTGACTTCGACTTGGTGGCCAGTGCGAAATCCCTGTGTTTCGGAAAGCATGTAAAGACGTTAATCCTGCGCCTAATCTCTTCTCGACCCGACGATTCAAAAGGCCATGACCTACATCATTCATATTAAACACACCTTTGAGTTATTAAGAATAAGGTCCAAAGTCCAATACATCATCAAAAAGCCTGATAAAGAAATACAGACTTGTTTTTGACGACAACTACCCAAATAATTCATTCAAAACACTCCGTTAGTTCCTTCAAAATAAGGTCCAAATTGGAATGCATCATCAAAAGCAAGACATAAATATTACGTCTGTTCATTTGTTTTTGCAATGAAATTCCCTTCTAATCCGAAGTGTTCATTACAAAGAAATGGTATTCTTTAAACCGCGGCATAATCCATGAAATTACTGTCATTAGTAAGAATGTTTTCCTTCTCCGGAAGCAAGTCATGATAGTTTTGGACACGCGATCTTATAGACCGAAATTCAGGAGTAGCCAGAAATAAACATCAACCGCCTGGTTTTATTTTCTCTCATTTTTAGTTACTGCTTCCCTTCTGTGGGTCTTAGCGTGATGTTACATAGCCTATACTATTCCTTCTGAATCTGACTATAATAATAAGAATAATTATTTCAATCTGATTGGTAGTTTCAGACGCTAAGCCCAACACACACACATAGCGGGAGCGAGTCGTGAGCGTGACGTGAGCGGAACATGAGCGTGACATAAGCGGAACGTGAGCGTGACGTGAGCGGAACATGAGCGTGACATAAGCGGAACGTGAGCGTGACGTGAGCGGAACATGAGCGTGACATAAGCGGAACGTGAGCGTGACGTGAGCGGAACGTGAGCGTGACGTGAGCGGAACGTGAGCGTGACGTGAGCGGAACGTGAGGGTGACGTAAGTGGAACGTGAGCGTGACATGAGCGGAACGTGAGCGTGACGTGAGCGGAACGTGAGGGTGACGTGAGCGTGACGTGACCGGAACGTGAGCGTGACGTGAGCGGAACGTGAGGGTGACATAAGCGGAACGTGAGCGTGACGTGAGCGGAACGTGAGCGTGACATGAGCGGAACGTGAGGGTGACGTAAGTGGAACGTGAGCGTGACATGAGCGGAACGTGAGGGTGACGTAAGTGGAACGTGAGCGTGACATGAGCGGAACGTGAGCGTGACGTGAGCGGAACGTGAGGGTGACGTGAGCGTGACGTGACCGGAACGTGAGCGTGACGTGAGCGGAACGTGAGGGTGACATAAGCGGAACGTGAGCGTGACGTGACCGGAACGTGAGCGTGACGTGAGCGGAACGTGAGGGTGACATAAGCGGAACGTGAGCGTGACGTGAGCGGAACGTGAGCGTGACGTGAGCGGAACGTGAGCGTGACATGAGCGGAACGTGAGGGTGACGTAAGTGGAACGTGAGCGTGACATGAGCGGAACGTGAGCGTGACGTGAGCGGAACGTGAGGGTGACGTGAGCGTGACGTGACCGGAACGTGAGCGTGACGTGAGCGGAACGTGAGGGTGACATAAGCGGAACGTGAGCGTGACGTGAGCGGAACATGAGCGTGACATAAGCGGAACGTGAGCGTGACGTGAGCGGAACATGAGCGTGACATAAGCGGAACGTGAGCGTGACGTGAGCGGAACGTGAGCGTGACGTGAGCGGAACGTGAGCGTGACGTGAGCGGAACGTGAGCGTGACATGAGCGGAACGTGAGGGTGACGTAAGTGGAACGTGAGCGTGACATGAGCGGAACGTGAGGGTGACGTAAGTGGAACGTGAGCGTGACGTGAGCGGAACGTGAGCGTGACGTGAATGAGCGTGACGTGACCGGAACATGAGCGTGACATAAGCGGAACGTGAGCGTGACGTGAGGGTGACATAAGCGGAACGTGAGCGTGACGTGAGGGTGACATAAGCGGAACGTGAGCGTGACGTGAGCGGAACGTGAGGGTGACATAAGCGGAACGTGAGCGTGACGTGACCGGAACGTGAGCGTGACGTGAGCGGAACGTGAGGGTGACATAAGCGGAACGTGAGCGTGACGTGAGCGGAACGTGAGGGTGACGTGAGCGTGACGTGACCGGAACGTGAGCGTGACGTGAGCGGAACGTGAGGGTGACATAAGCGGAACGTGAGCGTGACGTGACCGGAACGTGAGCGTGACGTGAGCGGAACGTGAGGGTGACATAAGCGGAACGTGAGCGTGACGTGAGCGGAACGTGAGGGTGACGTGAGCGTGACGTGACCGGAACGTGAGGGTGACGTGAGCGTGACGTGACCGGAACGTGAGCGTGACGTGAGCGTGTCGTCGGGTATTAGCGTTGAGTGTGTGGACATTCATATAAATACATACTTGGATGTCCACACACTCAACGCTGACGTCCAGTTTACGTCACGCTCATGTTCCGCTCACGTCCCGCTCCCGCTCTCTGTGTGTGTTGGGCGTTATAGTCCAGTTAAAGCCCGCAGACAGAGTTACTTTTGCATTTATAATATTCGTTTGGATAACTTTATTGAAGTTCGCAACTCTGCCATGTCGCCGTCAGGATAAAACTAGCGTATAACTTTATCAGTTTTGAATGTTTGATTTTTAAAATTTTTACCTCACATAACATCATGCCTGGAATCCCCGAATGGTAGACAGAGGTGTACCAATTAGCACACTCTCGTGTCACATGTTAAGTTAAAGTCCCATGTAATAGGGGGCGATCCTACTGCCATCAACCGGGCACAAATCCAGACTCCGAGGCTGCTGCTGAGAAATTTCTGATGGAAATACCCAATAACGTTTTGCCCGACCTGTGAATCGAGCCCAAGACCTCATGCTCAGCAGTCACGCTTTGAGCCGGGATAAAACTATCGTAAAAATATGTCAGTTTTCGCCATCACGATCGCTGAACATCGCGTCTAGCTTTAACAAAGGATTTACCCCCTAAGGGGATGAAACGGGTGTTTAACGGTTACGCGGACGAAGTCACAGGTAAATGCTAGTCGTAAACAAGTCTTACCTGCTATTTGTGGAATTAACAGAAGTATTAGAACGACTGCGGCGGTTGCAGATAGAGTCTCCGCAGTTGACCACTCCGCCCTTGGTGGTGATGCTGAAGGTCCGCAGACGGTAGAGGTCGTCAGACACCCGAGGGTTGTACGGCTTCTCTGGTAACGAGCAGACACGGGGACGGGAGTGTTCTACCACTGTGAAAGAAGAAGACTGTTGAGATGATGGCACTACACAATAAACGGTTATTTCAATATTTTTTTTCCATCAAAATCTATTGAATTAGTGGCAGCAAAAAAAAATTATTCTACTAATATTATTAATATGAAAATTTGTGAGGATCTTAACATGTTTGTTACTCAATCACGCGTAAACCTTTGAACAGATCTGAATGAAAATTGGCACATAAGTAGATATACCATTTCCTGGAAAACAAATAGGATACTGTTTATCCCAGTAATGTGTTTCCTTTTTTTATTGTGATTCTTATTTTTAAGCAATAACTGCTTCATATTTTCTTCTCTTTTTTTCTATGCAGTCTGACATTGAACGCGTTCGAAGCGCGCTTTGTAAATATTGACAGTACGGTTGGTGCAGTGGCTAAGTAATTAAGTGCTGCTTCATTCGATTCTTGCACGAAACAAATATTTGTACGGCCTACAGGTTTCGGTTCTGATTTTTGTGTATGTGAGTTTGTATGTTTGTAAACGCACCCTTTTCAGAAAAAATCCTAGAGTGGGGCTATCTTTTATAACACCACGCCTGTAATCCCCGAAGGGTTAGGCAGAGGTGTACCATTAGTACACCCACATTTCGCCAGTTATGTTTAAATCGCGGAGAGCCTGTTGCCACCATGGTCTAGTAGTTAGTGACCCTGACTGCTAGGACGGAGGTCGTGGGTTCGATTCCCACCCAGGACAAATCTTTGTGTGTTGAGCACGATGATTTGTTCTGTGTCTGGGTGTAATTTTATCTATAATATGTATGTATTTAGATATATAGAAATATATTTATCAGTTGTCTGGTTACCATAGTACAGGCTCTGCCTAGTTTGGGATCAGATTACGATGTGTTGATTGTCCTAAGATATTATTATTATTATTATTATCAACCTTGCACAAATCCAGACTCCGAGGCTGCTACTGAGAAATTCCTGATAGAAAAACCCAATAACACTTTGCCCGACCTGGGAATCTAATCCAGGACCTCATGCTCAGCAGTCGCGCTTTGCGACCACTATACCAACGAGGCAGTCAATATGTTTTATTAAAAAGAATACCCATTAGGCGGGCTCGTGAATTTCAAGGGATTAAAAGGGAGAGAGGATTTAACAGATCTGAAATATATTGCTATTTCCAGAATGCTAACAACGACGGCCATTAAATAAACTAATTTAATAATACTTTTAAAAACAAGCTTTAATTTTTTAATTATTACAATATTGAGTATTGGACATTGCATTGTCATCAAAACTAAAGGTGTATGTTTCAGCTCAATCGGATAACAACAAAAAAAATGGCAAATTTTTGAAAGGACAACTTATTTACATACATACATACGATCAGTGCAATCTAAATAAAAGCTTGTAAAAACCACATATATTTTTACAGGGTTTCGTCAATAAAGCTTATGAAATTACTTTCAAAAATGATACACTCTTTTTCATATCAAATTAATAGAATATATTCTTTTGTGTGAGTATTTTCGGGCTCTTTGTCAAAGTTAATTTGTTTTGACGTCTAGCTTTTATTTAATTTAGTTTTTTTCTTCTATTTATAACAAACTAAAGGTAAATTGTCCAGGTCTAGACATCATGCTGTTCCAAGCCTTGTTTTTGACCTTTAAGGTCATTTGGATCGGGCTATTCCGACATAACACAACATAACATAACATCACGCCTGTAATCCCCGAAGGGTTAGGCAGAGGTGTACCCATTATTAGTACACCCACATTTCGCCAGTTATGTTTACGTCCCATGTAATAGGTGGCGAGCCTATTGCCATCAACCAGGGACGAATCCAGACTCCGAGGGTGCTACTAAGAAATTCCTGAAGAAAAACCCTAATTACACTTTGCCCTACCTCTGAATCGAACCTAAGACCCCATGCTCAGCAGTCGCGCTTTGCGAGCACTAGGCCAACGAGGCAGTGCGCAGTCTGTTAAATGAATTTATATTTTATAACCGCGTTCGACCGGTTGGCCATCCCTGCTCTATACATACCTAATACTCTTTTAGTTCCCCAAAAGCTAACTTTCAAATTAGCTTAACAAAACTTTGAAGAACAAGTTCGCATCACTAATATTCGAAGTAACCGAACCCTTTACATTTGATACTTGTACCGTATAGCTTAGTTAATTAGATTATAACTAACTTCGAGACGTGTTCAGTGGAAAGAGAACCGTCTATGTACATTGTACAGTCAACAAAACTTTGTAATTTCATGTAGGAGAAAGTATAATGTCATATACTTAATTATGTGAAATATAGACTATACACGGTAATTGAAAATTTACCCGAAGCCTGAAAAGGGGTCATTGTACTCATCATTATGAACAACTTTTACTATGGGATCAACCCTGTAATTAAGAAAAAAAATCAGCTGTTCCCTACAAAAATGCTCAACAACACGATCGTAATGTATGAAACAGCAGAATTCTTTTTTGAGGGGCATGCCAGACTCTTACTGGCTAAAACGACCGCAGTGTTCCACCTCTCGGGCACGCCGCAATCGCGGCGATAAGACCCCTCTTTGAGGAGTGGCTGGAGAGGCGCTACGGCGTCCTCACCTACCGCCTGACGCAGGTCCTCACCGGACACGGTAGTTTCGGGAGGTTCCTGTGTCGGATAAGGCGGGAGGAAACGCCCGGGTGTCACCACTGTGTGGATCGCCCGGAGGACACGGTGGAGCATACGGTGCAGGACTGCCCCGCTTGGGCAGAGCACCGCCGTGTCGATGATTTTAACCAACTCAAAAAAAAAATATACCACCTCTGCCTATGGCCGGGAGTGCGGTATTCACATAAGCATCTTTCCCGCAGTGGGTCCTTCAAATAGTAGGCCTAGCAGGACAGGCGAGGATCCAGCCCTCAAAAAATGTGTGATGTGGTCACTGTCACTTGAACACACTAACGTATTATCGCATCAATGAATTTCCACTTAAAAAATTCTATCGAACTTCATTCACATATAGTCATACTGTATACTAGGCCATACTAGGCCTCATACACAGAGTGACGCGCGACGTGTATTGAATGATCTCCCTTTTCTCGCACATTGTAAACAGGCCCTTACAATCCTGAGATATCGCAAGCTAAGGTCACGGCTGTGTGGGCTCCCCTTTAAAAACGTGGTCGTTTTTTCACTGAGCATTTGAAGAAGCAATCAGTGATTTACTGCGACCACGTAGCAGTCGTACAATTGATGCCGCCTACGACGTAGCGACTACGCAATTTGTTCTTATTACCCCAGACTGACGTTGGCCCCAACGTCACTTGTCCAACATGTGGATAAAGAAAATAGCATTGGCCAACGTTGGAGCCAATGCTATTATCTCGTCATTGTCGCCTCGCCACTTGTAAGAGGCACTTCGATCAAGTCATAAGGAAGCGTGAATGTATTACAACCGCGTAGCTGTCGTAGCAGTGGCCTACGCCGTAGCTGCTACGCAGTTACGCCCTTTATAAAACAACGCTAAGGCCCGCTTGCACCAAAAAGTTACTTTAAAGTTTACATGGGGTTTATTTGACAAATTAAGTACATAGGATTAGAATGTTAATAATAGCAAGACTGTTTGAAAGAGATAGACATGCAAAGTAATATCAGGCACTACTGATCTGGAATTTTTGATGAACTAGGACGCATTTAGCGCAGCTGTGAGGCACACAATAATGATTATTTTGTATTTAAATATTTTACAATATTTTTTTTTGCTTTTTTTTTAAACTGAAACGCAACAACTAGCTTCACCTTTCTAACTTACTGACCGACTCCTCCACAATCCACAAGCGCCTGCAAATGGTCTAATTGAAATGTATTTGAAATAAATGTTTTATCTTTACATTTGTTAATTAACCTCGTGTTACTAATTAACAGAGTTAAAGTTTTTGGTGCAAACGGGCCATACTTGATCATCAAAGAAAACACTACACAGGGTGGGACATAAGCAATTTATAAGAAAAACAGTAGGCAATCTTAAATCACTGCTTACAATCTCAGTGTAGGCGTTCCATCATAATGTTTTATTGATGACTGCCGAAAATATTCGAGAATAGCCGAATAGCCGGGAATTTTTGTCGGTACTTTCATCTTTAACGACAAAGTTATTTATTATGTTGACCGTCGTAATAACAAATATGGTTAATGATGAAGAAAACGTTATTATGTACACGCGTGGATGTTTGTAGAATGTTGTAGACTAACATCTGCCCGCGACTTCATTCGCGTGAATTCGTGGTTCATATCCCATGAAACAGAGAGCGAGCCTATTGCCATCAACCGGGTACAAGTCCAGACTTCAAGGCTGTTACTGAGAAATTCCTCATGGAAAAACTAAATAATACTTTACCTGCCGCGGAAATCGAACCCTCATTCTCAGCAGTCTCGTCTTGCGACCACTAGACCAACGATGCAGTCTTTAAGATGTAAATAGTTATTTAAGTTTCTTTATTCTTTTCATAAAATTAATTGTAGTACATTTATTCCTTTATCTAGCGCACATTTTGTCCATGTCCTTTGAACTAAGAATATTTGGATTCTATTTTTGAATTGAGTAACAAATAAACAGTCTTTAATCTGTCTATACCTCGCATAATCCAATTTCAAACAAAGATAATACGAAATCCCAAAACTTGAATAATCCTTCATACTATCAACACAGACCACAGACCACAACCTGACGAATGCTACTGAATGTCTCAAGATAAACACTTGACATTCAGTCAGACTTAATAATTTATAGACCCTGCTTGAATCTAGAGATATACTTTTGGAGACGCCCTTATGCCCTTAACTTCTATGTGTGAAAAAAATACCTGTCAGAACGTGTCATGTCTGCCATTTTGTGTATTATTTTCAAGATTTTCTATGTAAGGATTTTCTGTGTAAGGCAGAGGTGAGTGGCAACGCAGGGAGGGGTCGCCCTAGGAAGACCTACACTGACCTTATTGGTAAGGTTCTTCAGAAAGGTCAGGTGCGGAGTACTCGTAACCGGCGTGCTAGTATGACGAGATGTATGAATGGAGATGAGGCGAAAGGATTATGTAAGGATCGTAGCAAGTGGCGTTCTGTAGTTTCTGCCTACCCCCATGGGAAAAAGAACAAACATCATCGAATCTAAAACGTATTGTCCTCTAATTTTTCAACCGTTTCGAAATAAGACATTATGAACAAAAGATAAGAAAAATGTTGAACAAAACATACTGTTAACTCAGCCGTAGGCTTAACTGAGTTCCTTTAAATATACATTATTTAAAGGTTATAATAACATGTAATTTATATTTTACCATCCAATTAAGATTCTCAAGATTTTTGTTTTCTTTAGGAATTTCATTATTGTGTTGTTTTCATAGATCTTACGCGACATAATTTACATTTCGCTGTACTCTTTGATTCAATATATAAAATAATAATGAAATTCTACATTACGGGTATGTCATTAGGTATAGATAGGTACCGCTTCGTTTTTTAGCGGTCATAAGTGCAGTAGCATGCTAAGGTTTAAATTACTGTGAAAACGCGGTTCCTAGAAGAATTTTGTGAGCGAGTTTTACTACACTTTAAAATGGGCACTTAGCTTCATGACTAATCCATTCTTCTAAATTGAAAGGTGCCTTTTTTTAATTGCTATGAATTCGAGCAGCCTTTCCCAAAGTGGGCGATAACGCCCCTTTGTGGGCACTGCAGGCCTAAAGGGAGCCGGTAAGAGACCCAGAAAAAAAATTGGGGCGTTGTGTAGAAGCTTGGGGAGCGATTTGTAATTTTATCTACTAGGTGGTTTTTAAATAGGTGAAAAAATGGGGGCGCTAAAAAGAATTTATTCTCAAAGTAGGCAATAGACAAAATAAGTTTGGGGACCCATGAATTAGAGTCTGAATAATCATAGTTCCTTGATGTCCCATTGCATTCTCTCAAATCGACTAACAATTTGTTCAAAACCAATCACCTAGGTTTGAATAACAATAGCTCTAATGCCCTATTGAATAAACTTGATCAATATCTTCGCAGTACGAATGGATTACGACAGGAATCGAAGACGACTGGCGTCTTCGTAATCTGTAGCTTATTGTACCTGACGGCGCGGCGGAGCCTAGAAAAAGGATTTTATAAGGTAGGAAAGAGTACAAATTCAAATTAGGAACAGAGATGGCTAGTAGGCTTTAAAACTGCATACAAACTTTTTTATAAACTTAAATTCATTTTATATTTTTCTTCTTTACAGACTGATTTGGTGACGCCACAGGCCGCAACGCAAAGACTTGCGACATGCAACACACTTCGCCGCTGTGATGTCACAAACATCCTAAAAACCTCTGCTTAAATACAGTCCTGTGTTACTGTCTTTTAAGACACGAGTGTTCTTTAGATTAGTACATTTTAAGTATCATTCACCGACCCCTAAGCACTTTTTCTTTCTTTTCAAAATACTAAATGTACAGTTTTGACGTCGCTACGATTTTATTATATGTATAGATATACATTACTTACAAGCTTAGATTTGTACGTTCAAACAAACAATGATTACATAACTTGATAATGTGATACACTAACTTTTGCTCACGATTTCATTCGAATCAATAAAAGATAATATATCATCTCACAGGAACTTTACATGTAGCGTATGTACTAATCCAGACTAAAATCTATATTTATGCCAAATTTTATGCAGTCCGGTGCAGCCCTTTTGGCGTGATTGAGTAACAAACATACATCTTTATCCAGACTTTCAAATTTGTAAAATAGTAGTAAGATAAGCAAAAAATAAAAAATAATAAAAATTGTTTATTGATAAAGCAAGTTTCGTTTTAACAATATTTATGATTGGAGCATCCTTTTAGACAGATAATGCCTGTGTTAGGAGGCTCCGCTCTTCCGTAACAAAATGTGTCATAACGGTAAACAAGACGTAATTTTATACAGAAAATAATAATAATACAATAAATCAAGTGTATGTATGAGTGGGTGTAGGTTAATATGTGAGTGTGGGTGAGTGAATGTGTGTATATCTGAGTGAGTGGGTGAGTGTATGTGTTAATGTTTCAGAAGTATTTCGGTGTCGTTGTAGGTAAGTGTTTTTATCCATTAAAGTATAGTATATTGGGCAATCTGTAATTACCTATTGGTCGAACAAAAGAGTCCATCGACACTAAAAGAGAAATAAGTATAGTTTAGTATAGATTCTGTATAGGTAAACATAGTACAGCTTCGTAGCTGTAAACTTATTTAGTTTAATGAAGTTGGAACAAGATTGTATCAACAAGTTTGTATAGACGAGAAAAAATTAACCTTTCAGTCGAGAATTGTAAACACTGCATCAAAACTAATTCACTGAAGATAATAATATAATCTCCTTTGTGAATTTTTACCTTAGTTTTTTTATAAAATTGACCCGTTTGAGCCCCGCTTGGTTTATTTATTTAAACTTTATGTAACAACATACATACATAATCACGCCTGTAATCCCATAAGGGTTAGGCAGAGGTGTACCCAGTACACCCACATTTCGCCAGTTATGTTTAAGTTCCATGTAATAGGGCGCGAGTCTATTGCCATCAACCAGACTCAGACTCCGAAGCTGCTACTGAGAAATTACTAAAGAAAAAAACCCAATAACACTTTGCCCGACCTGGGAGTCGCACCCAAGACCTCATGCTCAGCAGTCGCGCTTCGCGACCACTAGAACAACGAGGCAGTGAATGTTTATGCAACAAAAAAATATAAAACCGGACTTAATAGCTTAGGCATTCTCTACCAGTCAACCAAAGGTGGTGAAGAGATAATATTGTATGAGAGTAAGACAATAAAAACAGAGATTCATTAAAAACTGCCTCGTTGGTCTAGTGGTCGCAAAGCACGACTGCCGAGCATTAGGTCTTGGGTTTGATTCCTAGGTCGGGTAAAGTGTTAGTGGGTATTTCGATCAGGAATTTCTCAGTAGCAATCTCGGAGTTTGGATTTGTGCCCGGCAGTCAGGTGCTAACCAGAAAAATGTTAAAATATTTGCATACAGAATCATACATAATTTCACGTGAATGCAATGTACCTTTTATAAAACCTACAACATTATAACACAAAAATGTTTATATTTTTTATACAAATTCGGAATTGACGATAAAAATATGTTTAAAGATACATATTGTTATATATTATATAAAATGTATGTGCAGACTATTTTTTCAACCGTAAATCCGTAATAAAAGTAATCAACTGATTCACAAGTCAGCACTTTTTTTATATTTTTCCAACAAGCCGTCTAGACATCTAAGACGCAACAAAATTAATGTTTCAATAAACGTTAATATTAACGTCAACAAAGTTGGTATTTTTGTCAATATTACTTAGCGAGACGTCAAAATAAATCTAAGAAATAAACATAACATAACATCACGCCTGTAATCCCCGAAGGGTTGGGCAGAGGTGTACCCATTAGTACACCCACATTTCACCAGTTATGTTTAAGTTCTATTTTATTGGGGGCAAGCCTATTGCCATCAACCGGGCACAAATCTAGACTCTGAGGCTGCTACTGAGAAATTCCTGATGGAAAAATCAATAACAGTTTGCCCGACCTGGGAATCGAACCCAAGACCTCATGCCCAGCAGTTTCGCTTTGCGCCCACTAGACCAACGGACAGACAATTTCTTAGCCGATATCTTGTCATTTTCAAAATAGTTGTTATGACACGTCGAGTGTGCAGTGCGATACCCATGCTGCGCATGCACGTCGTCTAGACCACAAACTTTAAGTGCCAACTGTATGAAAAGCACCACCTTCCTTGTGCAGTAGGTACGAGAACCACACGGCTCCAGCACCACAGCAGTTCAGCATCGTGTAAATAGAAAGAACCCTAAATTAAAAAAAAAAAAAAGATTTTTTTTCTCAAAAAATTAAAGGTTTTTGCAGTAATCCGAAACCAGTTTTATGTTTCAAAGATTTTCCACGGCGATGTAGGAATAATCTTACTGAAAGGCGCAAGAACCTGATATTGCTTATTTAATTAAAGTTACTTTTTGAGAGAGCTCGATACCGGACAGGCACCAATGTGACTTTTTGTATTTATATTCTAAGTTTATCTTGGACATCAGTGAAAGAAAACCTCGTGAGGAAACTTAAAAAATATAAAAATGCCTGAGGCATTAAGCCCGCCTTTGTACTTTTTTGTTGCATATTGTTTTAATAAGTATTTAAAGCTAGGTTCAAGTCATTGCTAATGAAAAAATGTTATTATAGTATTAAAGAATTTATGTAAGACAAAGGTTAAAATAATTTTATGTGTACCTGTGTGTTAATTAATTAAATATATAATATTTTTCCTTATAAATAAAGTTAAATTTAAGTTATAAAAGTATTTGTATTTGAATTGTAAAAGTATTATATATGTATATTATATGTGTATATTACTTATATATTATGTGATATTAGATAATAAATACTCACTGCAATATTATTAGTCTTAAGTTATCTTGCTGCGCCCTAACAGGGTAATGTACTCACTAGTTCTAAGCCTGGCGTGTTAACTACGTTGTGTACATTGTACATTAAATAAATAAACATAGACTTATTTTGTCACATGTAGTAATCAATACTTGTTTTGCACTGCAGTGGGACAATAATAGTCGGAGTCTGGATTTTTGCCCAGTTGGTGGCAATAGGCTCGTCCCCCATCAAATGGGACTTAAACTAATGGGTACACCTCAGTCTAACCCTTCAGGGATTACAAGCGTAATGTTATGTTAATGGGCTGGTATTTTTATTATTTGTAAACAAACACTTTCAATAAAGGTTCGAGCAAACAAACAGCACCATCTCGCCTCGTGCGGTTGAAATTCTTTTTATATCTTCTATTCATATGCACTCACTTTACTAACTTCCTAATCACAACAAATCGCCTCCCACGCAAGCAACAAATACACGGACGGCGAGTGGGCCATTCGGTGAACGCCCACTTACCGCGCGTAGCCCACACGGCGACCACCCGCGCGAAGACCAAGCGAAGCGATTCGTTGACCACACAGCATTAAACGAAGAGGGGATAAGCAGTGTCGCTCAACATTGAGCGCGGCTAGGAACGCTTGCGATGAGGACGGCTTCGTCAAGGTGGAGAGAAAGAAGAAGAAGCCTACTTCTCGCAACCAGTGTGGGACGGCGCTGGCAGGACATAACATGCTGCTACGGCCTGCAGTGCCGACGACGCTCCTCTACGTATCCCGTTTGCATCATGCCACGAAGGCTGAGGATATCGTAGAGTACATACGGGTGAAAGCCAACTGGACCTTGAGGGTTGGAGTTGGAGGCGCGCCATAGCACCAATTTCAACTCGTTTGTGGTGCGCGACTGCGCGTTCCGACCCAACATTTGATGACCTTCCTCAAGGAAGAGTTTTGGCCGAAAGGTGTGCTGTATCGGCGTTTCCGCGGCGAGCTACGCGACACCTCGCAGCGTAACACGACGCCGACACTTCGTGTTCAGTAGTTTATATTTATTAAAAATTAGGTTTATTGTTAAAATATGTATTAGCTTATAATTATTGTACTTATTTATGTATTTGTGTTTTATGGGCCTTAGTTGCCTGAAATAAAGGTTTATTATTATTATTATTAATCCGTTGACGACAGGGCGTTCACCCGAAGACGACGTTTATCAATAAAGACACATACATCCAACTTTTCATCTCATTCTTCACAAAAGCGAATAAAAAACACGTTACAAGAGAACTTAGTAAAAGTTACACAAGGCTCAAAGTCTATAAAGTTACAGTTAAGTTAAATGATTGGAAAACTTCGGTTTCAAAGTATCACAGTGCTTAACCATTTAAAAAGGGGTACTCTCAATTAAATTGTAAAGTGGGCTCTAAAGTTATCCACTTAAGTTGTAATATTGCTCGGTTATTGTTTAGATTTTAGTGTTTTATAGGTAGTGGGAAGGTTTTTGAACGTAGGGGTTTCTAAAACTTTTTTGTAATGATATTTTTGCGACGCCTTTCCTAAAGGAGATATTCGTATGTAGCGCTAACAGACATTAAATGATGGATCTCATCACTTCTGTCTCTTTCGTCTAGTGGTCGCAAAGCGCGACTGCTGAGCATGAGGTCTTGGTCTCGATTCCCAGGTCGGGAAAAGTGTAATTGGGTATTTCCATCAGGAATTTCTCAGTAACAGCTTTGTTGTCTGGGTTTGTGCTCGGTTGATGGCAATAAGCTCGCCCCCTATTACATAGGACTTAAACATAACTGGCGATATGTGGGTGTATTAATGTGTTCCCCTCTGCCTAACCCTTCGGGGATTACAGGAGTGTTGTTATGTTGTTATTTTGGATCACATCGCATCGGATTGGAACGGATCTTACAATCTTCAAACGATATTAAATCGTGTACACAGTATTTAAAGTCTAAATTACCAAGCCGCGCGCAACAGCTTGACCGTAGACGTCTTCCGCGATTAGGGAAAGACTTTCACATAACTGGCGAAATGTGGGTGTATTAATGTGTTCCCCACTGCCTAAGCCTTCGGGGATTACAGGCGTGGTGTTATGTTTGTATAACTTATAATAAATATCGCCCCCTAAAAACATACAACTGTCTGTATATAAAGACAGGTTACCTAGCAACTTTGGCGCATGACTTAAGTCAAAGTTAGTCCAAACAGAACGTAGCTAATTTAGATTGCTTGAAGTCAAATGCATTTGCTATTTTGGAGTCGCAATAGAGCTCGCATGTTTTGAATTATTAAATAAGTTATGGTAAGAAGAGGTAAAGGAATAACATATATAACATAACATCACGCTTGTAATTCCTAAAGGATTAGGCAGAGGTGTACCCTATTGCCATCAACCGGGCACTAATACAGACTCCGAAACTGCTATAGAGAAATTCCTGATGGAAAAACCGAAAAAAAAAACAAAACTAAAGCAGCCATCAAAAACCTTAATTGAATCTCATTTTTCTGACCTATCCACGACCATTTTGGCACACAAAACCTCCACTCAACACCCGTTTATGACATATTACAGTCTTCTCAGTATATGATATTTTTAGTGTCACTTTTATATCACACCTGAACCAGCAATAACGAGTAATAGCCGGCTAACAGACATCACCTGGGGCAACTTGTTGCGTGTCGAGAGACGAACGACGTGAAATAAATGTGAGAAAAGAAAAAGGAGTATGAAGGCATCGCTGAAACACGAGCATTATCATCCACTTCGAGTGGAAACTATTTTTTTCTTACTCCTCCGCTATTATTAAGCCGCTTAAAATCCGCAATCAATGTCCTATGAAGATACAGAGAAGTTACTACTTGTTCTTAAGTAACGATTGGTCAAATTATTGTAATTTTCTATTAATAATTAGTTAACTAAGTTAAACACCATAATTTTTAAACATCTTATATTGTATAGTCTATAGATTATTATGCTTATTATGTGATTATTTAATAAATTAATGTAACCTCCCTTCGCCTGAAACACAGGAATTCCTAGTTCAGGCATAGATTATTTCTGAACTTGACATAGATTTAAGAAAAATTGTATTTAACGTATACCTTATGTTTTTTGAATAAAATTTATTATTATTATTATTATTATTTTCTGATTAATTTTGTTGCGGGACCCAAGACAGTTAATCGTTTCTCTGGGACTCGTCGAGCTTCATTGCCTCGACGCTTTTCTGGTGGCCTCCACTGTTGATTCTGGCTTTCAGGAGTTGCAGTGGGTGGGAACAGTGTAGCGGGCTTGTCCCATAAAAAAGCATTATTATCGCGGCGATACATATCCATCCGCTGATGTGACTCCATGTTGAGATTTTAATCTGTGTGGATTTTATTCTATACATACACAACTCATAAAAAATAAACTATTTCACATAAAAGTGCAACACATATACTGGTAAAATAAATGGAACAGCGGTTTTTTTTTAATAATTCGCAAAAAATATTGGTCGATGTTAAAAGTTTACGTTACAATAACCCTCCGGCCTGTTTATTTCGAATTTAATTTTATAGATTTTTAGCGAATGATGTTTAATTTTATAAAAAAGTGTTATGATTCTGAATGCACGTCATTAATAATATATATTACTAGCTTTTGCCCGCGACTTCGTCCGCGCAAAAATAAAATAAAATATAACCTTTGTTACTTGCAGATACTGTAGCTTTCCAATGGTGAAAAAAAATTTAAAATTGGTCCAGTAGTTTTTGAGTTTATCCATTACAAACAAAAAACAAAAATACAAATGTTTTCTCTTTATTATATTAGTGTAGATGTAGATATTCGTAACTGCCTCGTTGGTCTAGTGGTCGCAAGTGCGACTGCTGTGCCTGAGTTCTTGGGTTCGATTCCCAGGTCGGGCAAAGTGTTATTGGAATTTCTCAGTAGCAGCCTTGGAGTCTGGATTTGTGCCCGGTTGATGGCAATAGGCTCGCCCCCTATTACATGGGACTAAAAACATAACTGGCGAAATGTGGGTGTACTAATGGGTACACCTCTGCATAACCCTTCGGGGTTTACACGCGTGATGTTATATGTAGATATTCGTTACTTCTTAGGAGTTGATTGAGAAAAAAGGAGGAGAATTTGAAAGTTGTAAGAAATACCACGTAAACACGTGGTATTTCTTACAACTTTCAAATTCAGAACTTTGGGCATTCATTTTAGATTTTATTGAAACTTGGTAAGTGTTTTAAGTTTTCTAATAGCTTTTATAAAATACCGTGCTGAATAAACAGAAATAAAGACATGTGGGTAATAAATTATGGATGAGCATACTCAAGATAATGTCTAGATTTCATACTGCGCATAAATATTTCCATATGATTTATCTGTTCAAAATTTCACCCAAATTATCCAATAAGCATTCATTTCATTCACATAAATAAATTAAAGAACGTCGCGGAGACGAAACTTTACCGCTAAAATAATTATACAAGATCTCACAATTGTACAAGACAACAATAAATTTTGTATAAACGTATTTAGTAATAAGATTCTCCGTAAATTCCGTAATCCAATTTGAACAGTAAAGCTGATTTGATATTGATTTACATTACGAACTGGTCCTGATTTACATTAACAGATATTCTTATCAACTTCGGTTTGTTTGTACATATTGTATTATTATACCAAATTATGAAAAGCCTATAACAAGGTGCATTTCAGGACGTTTACATAAAAGACAAAAATAATTGAATATCATTATGACACCAGAACCCGAAAACCCAATAACACTTTGCCCGACCTGGGAATCGAATCCAAGACCTCATGCTTAGCAGTCGTGCTTTGCGACCACTACAGCAACGATACAGTCGAGCGACGGATTATATTCAGTAGTATTTTCAAGTCAGACAAAAAATTATTGATTTTATAATAATAGCAAACGTTCAATTTGATGTAGCAATAAGGTTGCCCTTTACTTTGCAAACGTTTGCCATTTCATAATGAACTTACCTAACCTACCATTAAGACTCATTACAGTTAATTTATCTTTTATCTCTTTTCGGTGTGTTTCAGTCAAAAAGCGTTATCACCCGCATTGCTTTTAAGTGCTCTTACAAAATATTCAACCAAAAATATAAGGTGGCCTATTTTTGCTTGAAACATTTTATTTTATACTCTAAAAGCGGTTAAAATCTAATACAAAATTAACAAAACCCGCGTTAAGGATAAAAGTGAATAATTAATATGTTCGAATCAATGCGTACCCTCATCAAAGTCATATCGGTGCGTCACAACAGCTCTCGTTCAGCGATCGATCAAACGCCAAGAGATTAGATAAAAGGTGCTTACCTGGTAACTCCAAAAAGTTTGACGTCCTCCTCTGTCGGCCTCTCATAGTGTTCTGAAAGTTCAGCGGCCCAATGTCTTCGACAGAGTCGCAGTTCGACATAGTAGACTCCCTCGATCCTCGTCTACTCGCCAAGTACGCCAAACCGCCCTTCATGGACCCTCTACGCATCGGAGAACATGGTCTACTGATGCTTGTCGATCGAGTATGAGGAGTATCATCCGTCATGTCTGTCAGATCTGATGTCGATTTTCGACATATTTTCGACGAGATCGTCGTGCACTCATCGTCTGCATCGTGAAGGATTGCGGACGGTGTCCCTGGCATGGCGTCTGTGGAGTCATCAGTGTGACTGGAGACTATGCTCGGTGACGTCACCAGACGCGGTGAGCTCACTGTGGAAGTAGAACCGTATAGTTTCCTGGTATGCTTTGGGGACACATAGCCAGGGTTCGTATGAATGTGCACAGGGGGCGGTTTTGGCGACCTGGATTTTTCTCGTCGGCTATGTTTCAGAGACGTGGTATAGTGTAGGCTTGTTCGCTCCACGCAAGGACTGGATCGTCCTGATGGGGACTTTTGGGGGAAATTGAAGTGCCTTGGAGACATTGGGCTTCTGTGCCCGTGGGCTATTGGGGACTTGGGAGGTTGGTTGTGCTTGTCATAGCTGCAGCCGGACTGCGGCGTGTAGTAGCCTGATGAAGACGTGCTGGAGGTGATAGAAGGACTTTTCTGGGGGAATATGAAGTGTCGTGGACTTTTAGGAGTATGTGGTTTGGGAGAAACGGGTGGATAACCTCCGGGGCTGTTCACCGCCATCTTGATCAAATTGGTCTATCACTCGTTCACCATTTTACTGGTTATCTGGAAAGAAAGAGAGGTAGATATTATTATTTTGCTGTTACACATCTATCCATGCTGTCAAATATAAAAATGAATTCTTTGGATGTTTTGTAAGTTAAAATAGTTGGACTACGTTTCATAGATGACTAATATCACATAAATAAAATCTTTTAGACATTAACGTGGATTTCGGCGAAGCCGTGGGAAGATAAATAAAAAATTCGTTAACTTATAAAACTCAAATCATGAATCCTTACTCTTCCGCGCGAATGTATGAAAATAATAACCCAATATTTTACTGCCTTAATTTTTCTCTTTTTGTCTTTACTTATTTCATTTATCTAGGTACGAATACGAAAGCTTAAGCTATTCGCAATTGCAACTGTTAACTTTCTTAGAATCATATTGTCACAGACAGCACACCAAATCAAGAATATTAATTAAAAAAAAAAAACATTTTATTATCAGGCAACTGTGGCCCATACAAAAAATACACAAAGTAATATTATAACAAGCTAATATAATTAAAAAAATTAAAAAACACGACTGCAAAAATTGCACATATTTGTAGTTTGTTTACTCGTCAGTTTTTTTTTACGACGTTTTTTATTTAGTTTTATTATATTTTTTAAATCTACTTGTCAAATTCTAGACGAAAATCAGACATGACCAGTTTCATTAAAAAAAAAAAAATTGAGGCTGGTATTATTTTCGTTTTAAAGTGACCACACAGGATTCTTTTTATTTTTAACTAGCCTATGTTACTCGGAACGATGCAAGGATTGTAACGATACCCTATACATCTAAATCGGTTCAGGCGTTTAAAAGTTATGGTGGAATAAAGAATCTCACATACATACATACATACATTAACCCTAAACACATAACACTCCTTTTTTTTGGGGCAGTCGTGTAAAAATAAACTAATACTTATTATAAAACTCTTATTAAACAACTAAACACGTAGCGTCGGCGTCGTGTTGCGCTGCGTGATATCGCGTAAACGACATCGGAAACGTCGATATTCGACATCCTTCGGCCAAAAGTCCTCTTTCAAGAAGGTCTGTAGCTGGTGGGTAGGAACGCGTACAACAAACGACTAGTAAACGCAAACGTATAGCACATAAACCGTCACCGTATCTCTATCAATATAAACTTGCCTGTTGAACAGAGAACCGTATTTAAACTTGCCCGTCCTCCTCTCGAGGAATTACGACCAAACTTTCGAAGAGACCCGAAGGATGAAATAACTTATTTCAAAGACAAAGTTTACAAGATCATTGTATTTTTTTTTTGTTTTGTTTCTTGTTATCTTGTTTTTGTTTAAGCTGAGTTATTTGTTTACGTTAGTTTTGTAGAAAAATATGAAAAGAATATTCTAGAATTTTTTATGGGCCTGTGGATGTGAATAAAAGGAATAAATTGAAGTTATTCAAGAGCATAAACTTTTGAGTCACTTTAGTTTATCATATTTACATAATGAATGAATGAATGAAAAAGTGAATGTAAGTCATTCACTCACTTCACTTTTTCATTCATTATAATTACATAACATAACATCACGCCTGTAATCCCCGAAAGGTTAGGCAGAAGTGTACCCAATAGTACACCCACATTTCGCCAGTTATGTTTTTTAGTCATGTAATAGGGAGCGAGCCTATTGCCATCAACCGGGCACAAATTCAGAGTCCGAGGCTGCTACTGAGAAATTCCTGATGGAAAAACCCAATAACACTTTGCCCGACCTGGGAATCGAACCCAAGACCTCATGCACAGCAGTCGAGCTGGCGACCACTAGACCAACGAGGCAGTCGTAATTACAATTATTCTGAATACACAATATGCAATACTTAAACTAGACTCGACGATGTGCACTTAAACATAACTGGCGAAATGAGGGTGTACTATTAGGTACAACTCTTCGGGGATTACAGGCGTGATGATAAGTCAAGATAAAAAAGCTGGCGCAATATTATCAACTAAATATACTAATATTATAAAGAGGTAAAATTTGTGAGGTTATCGGGGGTAAGTAATCCCTGGATCTACTGAACCGTTTTTGAAGATTATTTCGAAAATTACGTTAGCTACGTTATCACTGACTGCTATAGGCTATATTTAACTATAAAAAAATTAGGGATCCGTAAGAAAAATCACGCGAACTAAGTCGCGGGGAGAGTACTAGTTATTGTATAAAAGAACAACAGAACCCTGACCTATTCCATTAAGCATTGTATATCCCAGTTACAATAATTCAATCTCCTTGATTAAATAAACGTCAGACGCCGTGTGTTGCAGCTAATCCACGTGATAATCCTCACACGCGCTCGACGACCGGTCGCTCGCACGTTCCGCTCGTTAATGCCATTAATAAAACAGTCACTACGCCCTCCCTCCCCCCACCAACGTAGTAGTACAAGATAGTTTTCGTAAATACCCTCATAATATATTTGCTTTATATACGAGTCCATGGAGAACCTTGGAATTTGTTTGGTGAATGAGGATTTTTTTTTAAACGTTGCCCCACATAGTTTTCCTGTATCGTGGGTGCGTTTACAGACATATAAACTCTTATACACAATATACTTACAAACTACACAGGAAGATTTTTTTATTAAGTGCCAAATTTTGTTGTTATGATATTTATTGAAACTCAGTACTTAGATTTTAAGATATAGCATCACATAGTTGTGGACATTATGCGCCGCGTCGGACTCTGACCCGAATCGCGCGCCTGACCCCGCCTCCAAAAATCTTCCTGTAGGCAATTTTATTTTTTCCCTGCAGGAATAAAACCCAAGACACGCAACGCTCCAGTCAATCGCTCAGACACTGAGCCAACCGTGTCGTCAATTTGGATTACGAATCTACGTTTATGAACAGCTAATATGACAAAATATATTTACTTCTCAGAAAAGCTCTTGAATACTAGCGTAGTGACCTTGACATTCGTTTATTGTTACGAGTATGACGGCTGTCATTACTTCACGCCAAATTAAATCTAGTATTTATGATTCTTAGCAGCTGAATGTAGTCTCATTGTCGGTAGCAGTTCTTTCGGAGTTTCGGCCTTGAGATAATTAGGCCGAAACTAAAACACTAATGATTGCATGGTGGCTGAGTCAAATAAAATGTTTTTGATGTATTAGGAATTTTATACCAATAAACTAATATAAATTGGTGTCAAAATATTCCTCGGCTTCGCTGTCAACTGCTAACGGCCAACGGGCCCATAAGACTGGCGCAGTTGCTACCATGGCCATGAATGGCAATGCCTAACCTTCGGCAAAGGTAACAGCCGGCCCTTAAGTCCTCGAACCATGAAATTCATAAAAATTATATAATACTTAAATATGGCATAACAAACTCTTTATATAAAATATCAATATGTACTAAACTAATACATAACGTAGCACAACTAACGCGAACTAGTTATTACAACATATTCAATAACGAATATTTGCAGTAACCTCTGCAAATAGAAAACCCTTCATAATATTATTAGGTACATTTAACACGAAAACATACACGAAGTTTGGTTTCGGCCGAAACTAATGTTGGGTTCGGGTTTCGGCGTCAGCGCTCGGCGCTCGGCGACCTTGAGGCAAACACTAGTGTTGTTCGCACTAAACTAGAGATTTTCATTTCACGCTACGTCCATAACGTTGGAAAATTGTTATTTTCTACTTGTAGCAACAAAAATATGTGCTTAGGATTTAGTGTAAATTCCCAAAGAAATGTGAAATTTACAATCAGATTTTGTGAAAGTCAAATAAGCGAGTTATGGACTGTAAAGTCGGGCCCTTAGTTCGCACATAGCGGATTGAGGGCCCACCTATACCGACTAAACTATAGACACTACAGAAAAAGTCTTTATGCCAAAATCTAAGCTAAAGCCAATCATTTTTACAAACAAGATACTATCGCAAAACACTGTCCTACTTTGTATAATTATCTTCGTTCAAAATGGGCCCTCAATTTCTCATAACTTTTTGCGGATTGTATGAGAATAGATAAATTTACTGATATTTTGTTTTTTTTATCTGATAAGCAACAAAACGCCTATATTTTTATCGCAGTGAACCTACATATATAATGTTATAACTAAATAACATCATAGGTATAGTATGATATTAATCTGATTTTAAACCTAAAATAGCTAGCTCTAAGACGAATATTACAAAAGAGCTTACTAGAGAATTTTTTTTTATGAGAGTTGTGTGCTTTCGACTAATGTCGGTTATCGAGGACGCACACGAAGTCGCTAAATAAAAAGTAGTCCTTTCTTGGAGTTCTAACTTACCCCGCGTCAAATTTCATCAAAATCGGTTCACTAATTTAGTCGTGAAAGCGTAAAAGACAGACAAAGTCACTTGCGCATTTATAACATAAGTATTTACTGATTTCTGTGTTAGTCCCATAATTAAAATTATTCATTTTTATGAGTACTTTCAGGCCCAAAAAGATGACTCAAAATCCAGCCTCTATAAATAATCCGTGTAAAGTAGTTAAGTACATAGGTATTACACTAGCGGCTCAAAAACACGGCCTAAACCGAAAACTGAAACTTTATCAGCGGCGCTGTACGGATTTGTAGCTGTAGGTATTCCGGCTTAACTTTTATAAAAACTGTCGGCATAAATGCAAATGCAATAGGATCACCATTAAGCCCGTGTCGATTCGATTCTGCTATTTAGGTATGTGAAAAAGCTGGCTGTATAAATGTCAGTATTTTCATCACGCAGATTTTTTTTTTCTACAGTTTGTAGGCTTTACACGTGTGCACCAATTCAAAAGGGTTCTATTCATGTTGATTTCAGAATTGAAAACGTACATCTATAGGATTTAGGTCGCATTTTATATGACAAGCGCAATTAGTATTGTCTATTGATTGGTATAAGAATTCAAACTAAATAAATAATAATTGCGAACTGGGTATTAAAACATAACACAACATCACGCCTGTAATCCCCGAAGGGTTAGGCAGAGGTGTACTTAACCATTTCGCCAGTAATGTTTAAGTCTCATGTAATAGGGGGCAAGCCTATTGCCATAAACTTTGTACAAATCCAAACTCCGTGGCTGCTACTGAGAAATTCCTGAAGGAAAAACCCAATATCACTTTGCCCGTCCTAGGAATCGAACCTGAGAAGCTAGACCGACGAGGCAGATGGGTATTTCGTAAAAATAAAATTAGTAAATAAAATTTTTGGCACAAGTTGTCATCAAATATTTTATGTAAATACTAGCTTTTAAATGAGTATACTGTGTTATTATAGAGTTAAATGAATAGTTTTTTACTCCGTAACGTTGTACCCTTAAAAGCTGAACCCAACTTCCCCTTGCGAGCGTCAAAGTTTCGGAACGAAAGCGTGAAAATTGATATTGTTTCAGCTTCTCCTGTTACTGACTTCCATAATGATGCTGATGGCTAGATTCTCTCTAACTTGTTTTTTATTCGACTATGGAGTGACCTTACCCTAAAGAAACCTGTGCACTCTAACTTTGAAGAGATTAGGGTTTATACTTTCGGAAATAAAAACGCAGGTAGAGGCCTCATATTTCCCTTTTAAAAAATGGCTGGAGGACGGATGAGGAATGGATGAAAACTTTTCAAAATGAAAACATTCTTTAAAAAAAAGACATGGAACGTTGGGTAATGGACGCGAAAATCAAGTACTTTACGAGTAGTTTACTTAATTTTAGTGTTAGATATATTTTCATTTGGTTTAACTGTACCAATATTTAGTTTGAATCTAAAATATGTCTTAAATTATAGTAATGGCAAATATTTTAAAGTCTCAAATCTTTATTGAAATTCAGAACGTAAAACTAAGGTGGTAGTGTAAAAAATAGAAACAAAAACGAACCCAAAGACTGCCTCGTTGGTCTCGTGGTCGCAAGCGCGACTGCTGTGCATGAGGTCTTGAGTTCGATTCCCAGGTCGGGCAAAGTGTTATTGGGTTTTTCCATCAGGAATTTCTCAGTAGCAGCCTCGGAGTCTGGATTTGTGCCCGGTTGATGGCAATAGGCTCGCTCCCTTTTACATGGGACTAAAAAACTTAACTGGCGAAATGTGGGTGTACTAACGGGTACACCTCTGCCTAACCCATCGGGGATTATAGGCGTGATGTTATGTAAAAACGAACCCTGTCAAGCACTGCAAAATTCAATACAAGCAGAAAAGAGGAACTGCGTTTTAATGAGACATAATATTTAGTTCCACCCTCATCTTCGCAGAACAGCTTTGCAGAAATCTCTGGAATTATAGACGAGATTGATAGGCAAGAACATAATATATAGGTATATTTATTTATTTAAACTTTATGCAACAAAAAAGTACAAAAGCGGACTTAATGCCTTAGGCATTCTCTACCAGTCAACCAAAGGTGGTGAAGAGATAACAAAGCAGGTGCAAAAATTGTAAATAAGGAAATAATCAAATATGAAATCCGGTTCCTTTTGTTGCCCTTTACGTTCCGGGGCCACGGTATCCTGGTAAGACGTCCCGCGGTCCCGGCAGGAATATAGGTATACTGTGCTACACCAGGATCTAGCTTGATACCTTAAACAAGAACAGGTGGGCGTAGTGCGCCCACGTCGATTACAGCCTCTAAACATCGCCCACGCTTTTCATAATTTACATCTTCGTGTTGGAAACTGAATAAGTTCATTATTGACTTTGAACCGCGTGTGTAGGTGATAATTTTGTAAAGTAGGTTACACTGCCTATTTATCTAAGTACCACAGATAATACAGGCTGTCAATTGGCTGTCGAGTGTCGCGCGTTTATCTATGCACTTATGTACAGTCAACCAAAGAGATAGGTTTGCAGTGGTGCCGATTCCCTTGTTCACAAACTAGACTAAATTTAGAGAATTTACATCTCTTACCAACCTAAAGCGAAAGGAAAGGACGGTGACATTAAAAAACTAAGTTAGCGATGTCAAATTAGTTTTGCCTTGATCTTTTCCATATTTTTAATCCATACGTTTTAAGATGTCAACTATAATTGTATGGATGTGTCAGATTGACTAAATTTGACAGCTCTTATTTACATTAGTTTCTTTCTTGTTTTATTGGACAGAAAAAGATGGAAATAGTATAATTTTAGTTTAGTTTGTGACCAAGAGAATCGGCACCAGTGTCCTCAGATATAATTGAAATATTCTTAGAAACCGATACATGTTTTCAAATGATTTAATTCAAAAAGTAGATAATGAACAGTGCATTAATTAAGTTAAGTTTCAATCGAAGATATCTATCCTTTTCTAAGAATACTTCAACTATATCTGACGACCCTGAATAGGTACCTGTCTCTTTTGCTGACTGTACCTACCTATGCGGTGAGTACCTACCTAGAAATACCAAATACTTTACCTACCTAGAGATTAAAGCCTTATTTAGATTTACGATCCGAGAAATATTGCACGATTTGCCGTACATTGCGGGACCGCGCGGCTGTCGTGTCACAAGTGACCGATCATCGACGGAAATGTATCACAAATTGCACGATATTTCTCGCAGCGTCTAAATAGGCTATATCCATAAAAATCGATATTACTCGTGTACGGTATATAGAGAATATTTTTCTTTTTTTAAGTTACTAGGTGTAGGTTAGTAAGGGACTGCCTCGTTGGTCTAGTGGTCGCAAGCGCGACTGCTGTGCATTAGGTCTTGGGTTCGATTCCCAGGTCGGGCAAAGTGTTATTGGGTTTTTCTAACAGGAATTTCTCAGTAGCAGCCTTGAAGTCTGGATTTGTGCCCGGTTGATGGCAATAGGCTCGCCCCCTATTACATGGGACTAAAACATAACTGGCGAAATGTGGGTGTACTAATGGGTACACCTCTGCCTAACCTTTCGGGGAATACAGGCGTGATGTTATGTATGTTACTAGGTATGTTATGATTTTATGAATTATTTTTTAATTTAACTTTTTGAGAAATAAAAGGCTTATTAACTACCATCTTTTTGTAATATACCCTATTATTCGGAATAGGAATAGCAATACATATCACACATAGTTTAGCGGCCATAGCTGAGGTTTTTTATAGTCCCTGCGCGGCCATTAGTAACTCCAACTGCGCGAAACTTGGCGGATTGTAAAACAAGAATGAACGTACAGATTTTGTTCAGTGCTACATATGCTACGTATGAAATACGTGACGTCAAAAAAAAAACCGTCAAAATGTCGTGATGGCCTAGCGGTTAAGGCGCCCGCCTCTCATGCATGAGGTTGTGGCTTCGAACCCGGGCAAGTACCAATGTGACTTTCTCAATTCATATGTACTTTCTAAAGTTTATCTTAGACATTACTGACAGCATTCCGTGCCTCGGAAAGCACGTTAAGCTGTTGGTCCCGGCTGTCGTACGTAGATCTTTGACAGTCGTTACGAGTCGTCAGAAGATAAAAAAAGTCTGACAACCAGTCTTACCTAGGGGTATCGTATTACCCAGTTACTGGGTTGTGGAGGTCAGATAGGCAGGCTAGGCAGATGATAACGTGACATCTAAGGCCTATAAAAGATTATCAATATTTATTATTATTATAAATGCGAAAGTAACTTTGTCTGTCTGTTACGCTTTTATAATTAGACCACTTAACCGATTTTGATGAAATTCAGTATAAGGTTTAACCCCAAGAAAAGACATAGGCTACTTTTTATCTACTTGGCTACTTTGTCTGCATCCACGATAACCGATTTATTGCGGACAAAATCGCCGGCAAAAATTAGTAATAATAATAACAACTTAGTACTTATTACCCTTCAGTGGGACTGAAGGGTAAATACCTCTTCTTATACAGTTCTACAAATAACGTACCGAATTTCATCAAAATTGGTACAGTTGTTTAGTCGTGAAACTGTAACATATAGACAGACAGATTTACTTTTGCATCCACAATTTTAGTAAGTATTAATTATATGTCCTCGGCTCTAGATCTTCCCTTTTGATGCGCATGCGATCAAAAGCGTAACAAAACAATTCTATTGTACCCCAAACGACAAGCCCTTAAAATAACATAGACCTTTGAGCAAGGTTTTACAACTTCAGAATATAGGAAGCTATATACTCTTATATTGTCGGCCCATAGAATACATTTATTACAAACATTTTATCACTAAGCTCGAGACCGAAATAACACAATGAGAAGATGATACAAGAACCCGCCAAGTGCGAGTCGAACTCACACACGAATGGTTCCGTACCACCGTTCAAAAAAAAAATACTTACGTTTGTTTTATTTTAATTATTGGCCACGACTTCGTCCGAGTAAATGTCGGACCCTCGTTTGATCCCAAAAGGGGGTTAATTTTGGACAATCTTTTCTTAGCGGACGTCTACTAACTGTAAACTACCTCCCTGCCAAATTTCATATTTATACGTCATGCGGTTTTCGATATTTCGTGATGAGTGAGTAGCCTTTCGCTTTTATACAGGGTAATTGAAAATTTACCCGATACCTGAAAAGGGGTCATTGTACTCATTATTATGAACAACTCTTACTATGGGAGGAACCCTGAAATCATGTTTTTTTTTTCATTATTTCAGTGTTGGTCCCATAATAAAAGTTGTTCATAGTCATGAGTACCTACTTACAATGACCCCTTTTCAAGTTTCGGGTAAATTTTCAATGACCCTGAATATTTAGATTAAAGGCTGATTCTCCATGAGCTCATTCACACCTATCATTGTCAGTGGCGGTGACGTTCTTATAAAATGTTTGTAAAAGTAATTTATCGGAACTATACTAAGTACCAATGTAAATTTTTCAATTCATATGTACTTTCTAAAGTTTATCTTGGACATCACTGGCATCGGTGAAGGAAAACATCGTGAGGAAACCTGGACTTACTGTTCCACTCAAATATCAGAGGCCATTGAGGCGGTTTAGAAATTCTGACACTAGGGTATGTAGGGTCGTAAGACCTTACTGCCCACACGATAAGAAGAAGATCGGAACTATGCCGGACACTGATATGTATGAATCAAGCTTTATGCAAAAAAAAGTACAAAAGTACGAAGTCGTTTAGTTTCGTTGCTTTAGGAATTCTCTAACAGTCAACCAAAGGTGGTGAAGAGATAACATGGTTAAGCAAGTTATTGTACGTAGGTTTCCACAGAACAATCATGATTATCATCAACATATCAGTCGAGCGACGTTCACTGCTCGACATAGGCCTCCCCTAAAGACAGCCACAGTAACCGGTGCTGCGGTTTCCCGCAACCTTTACTAGGTCGTCGGTCCTCGTGGGCGGCCTTTTTGCTCTGCATCTTCCGGTACGTGGTCGCCACACGCCACTCGAGAGGCTTACGACCCCAGCATCGTACAATATTTAACACTAACTAGAAAAAAACACGTGTCGTGCCTACAGATACCCTTAAATTTTAACTTTTTTCTTTATATGTTTTTATTTAGCTTGCACTGTTCGTATGTTTGTATGTGTGTATGTAAGTTGTCCTTTCAAAATTTGCAAATTATTTTTCGATCATTTTTTGGTATCCGATTGAGCTGAAATTTTGCATAGACCTTTAGTTCTGATGACAATACAATGTCCAATACTCAATATTGTAATTATTTTAAATTAAAGCTTGTTTTTAAAAATATTTTTATCTTATATTATTTTTATTACTAGCTGACCTGGTGAACTTTGTTCGTACCGCCATATTATTATATTTTTTCTTTTATAAGAACCTTCTCCTTACAATAACAAACACAACAAATTAAAGAATTAGTGTAATTGGTCCAGTAGTTTACGCGTGATGCCGTGACCAAGGGAATTAGGGACTCATTTGTATACTGCTTCGTTGGTCTAGTGGTCGCAAGCGCGACTGCTGTGCATGAGTTCTTGGGTTTGATTCCCAGGTCGGGCAAAGTGTTATAGAGTTTTTCCATCAGGAATATCTCAGTAGCAGCCTCGGAGTCTAGATTTGTGCCCGGTTGATGGCAATAGGCTCGCCCCCTATTACATGGGACTAAAAACATAGCTGGCGAAATGTGGGTGTACTAATGGGCACACCTCTGCCTAACCCTTCGGGGATTACAGGCGTGATACAGACGTACATTTTTATATCATATAAGGTATAGATAGATTTGTTGTTATCATCATCATCTTCCTGCCCTTGTCCCATGTTACTTGCGGTCGGCGCCACACGTTTTCTTCTTCCACTCCGTCCTGTCAGCCGCCATCAAATCACCGATTCCCTTTTCTTTCATATCATTCTTCACACAGTTCTTTGTTGTTATACATACATACATAAACTCACGCCTTTTTCCCATGGGGGTAGGCAGAAACTACAGAACACAACCTGCTGCGATCCTTACATACTCCTTTTGCCTCATCTACGTTCATACATCTCGTCATACAAGCACGCTGGTTACGAGTTTGTTGCTATATCGGCATAAAAAGACATACTTTTAGAAGATTTTAACTCTCTACCTATTACGGTTTATGAGATACAGCCCGCTGACAGACTTAGTAATAGGGTCCGGTAATTCCGTTAGCACCCTTCGCGTACGGAACCCTACGGCTACATCTCAAACCAGTGTTGTACTCGTACATCAATTTTAATGGCCGTGGAAACATTGTAGTCTTTCAAACAAGCACCTTCTTTAGAGGAAGCCAGTAAGTGGGTACTTGGTAGTATGATTGTACAAATAAAACAATCTTTTTTAAGGTAGCGATTAACTTTATCGATCGACATTACATTGTTTTTTGTGAACAATCTACAAAACGGCGTACCGATATTGCAATTTTGTAAAAAGTGAAAACAATTTTTAAATTAACGAAATTCATTCTGATTAATGTTTTAAACCTTGTAAATATACCTGATATGCTACTTACATGATTCAAAACTTTAATCCAGTATATGTACTAAGATAATAAAGCTGAAGAGATGTTTTTGTTTGTTTGTTTAAACGCGCAAATCTCTGAATCTACCCGATGGATTGGAAAAGTTGTTTTGTATCTTACAGCCAGATTTATATTACATCATACGACGACTCATGGGAGCCGAGAAATAACAAAAGACGTAACACAGGTGAAAAAATCTATAAGTACGAAGTCAGCAGACGGAGTAGTAATGGATAAAATATGGCGGGGCGCGTTACAATGCTCGAAAGAATCCCGTACCCTCACCCAAAGGTCGGCTGAGGAACATCATGGTGGTTTTAGCCGGCACACACTCCCGCCTTCCCCTAGGGGGGGAAAGACCAAGAAGATTTCAAAGGACCAAAAAAAAATTGATATTATGGGTTCAATTAATGGTTAACCTTCTACATCTTCTTACTCAATACCAAAAGGACCAGATTTGTCTGTCCCTCGTTACTAAAGCTACTGAAGGCCGGAGGGTGTCTCGTAATTTGTCCTTCCAGTCGCGTCGTTACTTTTCAATGGAGTCACCGACATCAAAGTAATCGGTGTCTATTCAGTTGGCGTGTCGTGACGTAAGCACACGTAAGTCAATATGGATAGATATCATTTTCGTGATGAGATTAAGTTATGAATGTGTGAGGTTGGGTAAGATTTTCATGTGTGTTACTTTGTTAGCGTTTGGCGGGCTGATGAGTATTATCGGTGGTCATATAATATGTGATTTAGATTGTGGTAGTGGCGTAGAATTGATGTAGTCTTATATGTATATAAAAATTCAGCTTCCGTGTGTTTATGTATGTAACAATGACTTGTATTTTTACACAACGTGACAGGTTAAGAGAAAATCGTTTCTATCCTTTAATCAGACTGAGCCACAGCAAAGCGTGACTGGCTTTAGCTAGTATTTACATGATAAACAAGCTTTGACTCGCTTCCTAGTGAAAGAGTTTTCAAATTTGAACCAGTACTTTCAAAGATTAGCGCGTTCAATAAAACATACAACCTCTTTAGCTTTATATTAATGGTAAGTATAGGACTGATTATGTCATTTTATTATTATGTAGTACATTCAAATATCAACTACCCGCCATCGCCACCTATACTTTTTATTGATCAAAATATAAATAAACTAGTTACTTTTTCATGGATTGCGCGTTTAGGTATGTCCTGGGTTATAGCTGAAATTGGTGACCAGTCTGACATCAATATTCCGTTTTATCTAGAACTGTTTTCAATAAGACTAAAGATTCAATTTATATACTGACATCATAGACAAAGGAGCAGAACGAAACGTGCAAAAAAAAAAGAAGCTTACGTGAAATATTTCGTTTTAATTAAACTGTTCATACATTTTACATTCACTCGTTCTGTATTCATTTCAATGAGCAATATTCGAATGAATGTGAGTGATTACTTTCTCTCACGGTGCATGAAAATTGTTCAATATTGAATCCTTTTTTTATTCATATAGGAACGAAATTAATTCAGCAGTATTAAGGTCGACGCTCATCATAAATAAGAGCAAATAATCGGCTCAAACACAAAGAATAATTTTCCATTCAAATTCGGGCTTTAAAACGTCTGCGTTAAAATATGTTTTATAAAGGCAAGAAGAAAAGATGACGGTTCGCGGGCGACGCGTGGGAGCTAACTCTATGCCTATCCTTTCAGGTAATATGAAGTAAAACAAAATGAAATATATCTGGAGGAAATATATCTAACACCGAAATTGAGGAAACTCTATCAAGTAGCTGTTTTGCGCATTCAACGTTTCACGTGTTTTTATTAAAGAAAATTTTCATTTTTTACAACCGAATTGAAAAGAGTGTAGGTACTTGGAGTTTCCTGCTCGTTATTTTTCATAGAGACCTACCTATGTTTTGGAATAACAAGTCAAGTTCATGTTTCTGGCTAACTGACCGACTCCTTAACAATTTTAAAATAGTTGTATATATAATAGTTTAATTTAAATAAATGCTTAGACTTCGACTCTGCTTATAAATTAACATTTTATTAAACAACACAACCCAACATTCTCTTAGTCTTCGTATAATTCGGTCATATAAAAAACAAATTAACTTTATTTATCGTGAGGAAACCTGGACTTATCTTGTCTTAATATATAAAAGCGAAAGGTCATTCACTCACTCACTCATCAGGAAAACCGCTTGACGGAAACTGCTTAACGGAAACCGCTTGACGTATAAAGATAAAATTTGGCTAAGTACGGAATAACTTAGTAGTAAATTAAGTTACCCGAATTTATAAATATTATTTTTATAGTAGTATATAAACCTTACTCTTACTATCTATTCATAAAAACCGCATTAAAATCAGTTGCGTAGATTAAAAGATCTAAGCGTACAGAAGGACAGACGACGGGAACCGACTTCGATTTATACTATGTAGAGATTTCCATTTACCCAAATCAATAAAGAATTCTTGAGCTTTATTGCAAAGAAGACAATTTAAACTTGTCATATCTTCGATGAGTTTCAAATATTGCAACATCAAAGGACTTTTATAAGCACAAATTATTGGAAGCAATATTGAGGATCACAGTCAATACCTACTCCGATAGAGTACCTTCTTATTGATTGTAAATGATTGAATATCAACAAGATTCACAGTAAATATGAATCAAGAAGAGCGAGTTCAGATATTTTAATATGAAATGGATTGGTGAAATGAAGATATTTCTATTGTTTTAAAGTTTATTAAACTTTATGGTAATTAAAACTTATTATGAATAAAAATATTTTTAATTCAGATTAGAATATTTTTCGACTCTCTAAACATTTTTATCATCATCTATTTGTTTATCATGAAGAGACTATGCAGTGAAGTACAATTAGAAATTGAACGAACTTACCTAAGTGAAGTTTCATTTTAATTGTAAAAACTAATAGAAAGCATCATTATCTCTGAGTGCTAGAAGCTATATTTCATTATTCAAAGTATCCTGGATCCGTAAGAAAACTTATGCGGAAGATGTCGCGGGCAAAACCTAATAAATTAAAAAAGAAATAAATTTTGTTTGTTTTTTTTTTTTTGTTCGTAAGAGATAATCTCTTAAATTACTGTTCCGATTACAAAAAAATATTCACTGATAAAAAGCTACACTACGGCCAAGTGCCATAGGTATTTTCTTACCCAAAAACCGAGCGTCCTTTCAACCACGTGGTCCTTCTATCCTTCTCTATAAATAGGCATACCGAATACCGCCTCATCTGTCCCTTGGGCATCATACGGGAAGTGTGCTAAGGGATTACGTCGAGGGGACATGTCCTTGAACTGACTCGGAACGAAGGACCAATTTCTTAAAATGAAGGCAAAGTCAGGGCCATGCAAATATGTACCTTATCATCAACAACTTAGCTTTCTACTCAATTAGGTAAGGGACCACGATGCGAGTGCGTATCTAAATAAATCATGGAAGTATATTCATAAACCAGCGATATTATCACCGAGGCGATATAAGGAGTGTAAAAAGACACTTAACGAAGTCTAGTTTCGACTTTCTGACTAACTGACCGACTCCTTGACAATTTAAAAGTGCCATTAAATGAAATATAAATATCCCCACGACTCCCGTGCTGATGCATGATCCCGTTAGCACAATTTTTTGCGTGCGTTACATTGCGCGCTGACATAAACAGTAGTAAAAAATAATTCCATTTTCAAAAAAATATTAATTTTCAATTAACAATCAGCTTAGAAATCGAAAAATAGTTTGTCAATTTGGTTGGTAGTGTTCACTACCCAATCAACGAATTCTTTTAGTAAGCAAAAGGACCAAAAATCAGACAAAAAGACCAAAGTATTAATGTTAAAAACAAAACAAAGATTGAAAAAGCAAATACTACCAAACGTAACCATGACCTCAATAAACGTTTACGAGCATAGCATAAACAAACGAAACATCAATCTAGAAAAACAAAAGATAAACCACTTCTAGCTTTACCAATAAATCCAGATCAAAAATTGGTTTTAAAAACGTTTCTCGTGAGTAAACATTTTATTAGTCCAAGATCCTAGGGTCGTCAGATCTACGTCACTATCGTGGCTGGAATTTTGTGGTTCGATGGAATATGTCGTTTAGAAGGAATGCGTAGGTACCTACTTGTTGCCTTACTACAATGCAGTTGACCTTTTTAAGGTATTGGGTTTGAAACCTTACTTACTTTGTGAGACGGCTAGTTTTTATACATATGTACTAGCTATACCCTGCAGTTTTACCCGCTCAAAGTCCTTGATAAACGGGCTTTACAACGCAATACGTTTTTTACAAATTGGACCTGACTTCCTGGGATTAGCACGTTCAAACAAACAAACTCTTTAGCTTTATGTTATTAATACAGTCTAGCTTCTGCCAGCGACTTTGATGTAGTGACATCTTTGGTTATTGCTCAGCTCCCAGGGGCGTGATGTTATAGTCCTCATGATTCTGGAGATCATATTGGTACAAGATTTTTTTCTAAGCCGACTGGTACTTCCAGACATTACAAATAAACAAAAAACACTATAGCTAAAGCTATAGTGTTTTTTGTTTATTATATTGAAATAGACTATATAGACAATTTTGATTATACTATCTACTACTACATTTATTCAATATCTTATTGAAGGTAGCAAATTCTTAACAAGATATTCCTTTATACCTATAACGGCAAAATTTCGGCGACGCAAAATAACGTAGGCTTGACGACTACGGGATTTCAGACCATATGCATTTTATCGGCGTAAAAGCGTAGACGGGAGTGCGCCACAGCAATATGTGTGCAGTGCACTTGACTGTGAAAGTGAAAAGGGAACGCTAAAAGGTAATAGAGGTCAGGGCTGGTAGCAGCATTTGTCTATTTTCATTTGAAACTCGCTTTTATGAGGTTGCAAATCTTTTGAATGGTTACTGTTGTGTCTAAATGAATTTTAGTGCAATCTTTAGAGCAACCAGCTGATTTTACACAAAGATTTTACTGTTTAGTAGCGTCTTTGTACTGACCGTCTGACTTGCAAAGATGTGTCGTCACGTAGACGCTGCAAATGGGTTCGTTGTGCTTCAGTTTATCATCATTATATCAGCCGAACGACGTTCACTGCTTGACATACGCGTTCCATAAAGATAGCCACAATGACCAGTTCTGTGCTGCCTGCATCCAGCGTTTTTCCGCGACCTTAACCAGGTCGTCGGTCCACCTCGTGTGGGGCCTTCGCACACTGCGCTTGGTCGCCTCTCGAGAGCCTTACGACCTTAACGGCCGTCTGCTGTGCTACATTTGCATGGACGTTACTATATCCCAAATACGTTTAAATTAGTTTAACCAACGCCAAATGTTGAAAACTGCGTTCATATGTTGCCATTAACACTGGCGATCGGATAATCGGGTGTCGATCTGAACTACAGGTCTAAGCTTATTATGCAATTGAATTTTGTATAGAAAAAATCCCGCGATTTTAAGACGATCTGATTTTATTTTTCTTGAAAACAAATAATTTCTAGAAGTCGTATTAACTATGACGTTCGATTTAATTGATAAAAGCTCTAAGCCTCATATCTTGAAATTATAAATAAATAAATATCTTGGGACAACTCACACACGGCTATCTGATCCCAAGCTAAGCTGAGCTTGTGTTATGGAAACCAGACAACTGATATACATACTTATATATTTTATAAATACATACATATTTGCGTTTTATACATAATTGCGTTTAAATTACGTAGGTATATTGTTTCTGACAAGTAAAAACCTAATTAATGTCGGCTGTAATGAACTCCCCATGAACCCTGCTTTTAGAGTTAGCTGGTTCTTTTTTCAAGAAACTGAAGGCATAGTACTTTGGACAGGACATAATACCTACAATATTACTCAATGCCACATGTCAATACAAACAAAAACAACAATAGTTCTATAGAATAACTGAATATCAAAGTTAGTCTGTTGTCCTGTTCTTGTTGTTCTCTGGGATAACATTATTTTGTCCTTGAGGGATAAGGCTATTTTTACCTTAACCTTTTGCGGACGAGTGTTGTCCAAAATATTACAGCAAACGTTATTGTTGGAGGGGCAATTTTAAATCTTATCTATTTTTAGTTAAGACCTGTTGTTAAATAACTCAAAAATTACCTTACATCACTGAGTTTTACTGTTCCTGCTATTTTTAGTGACAACCCTGATGGGGCAGTTGACAATCGAGCTGTCTCGACCGCCATCTTGCTGTACATGTAAGTACAAATTATGTTTCAAATATTTTGTTCAAATACAAGTTTATCTACACTTTTTCAATTTACATGTACTTTCTAATCTTGGACATCATTGACATCGGAGAAGGAAAACATCGTGAGAAACCTGGACTTATATGGGTGCATACAACAGTACTGGGGTCGTGGAAGTCTTTACATAACATAACATTACGCCTGTAATCCCCGAAGGGTTAGGCAGAGCTGTACCCATTAGTACTCCCACATTTCGCCAGTTATTTTGAAAATATACATCTAAATGTACAAAGCGAAAAGACACGCACGCATCACGAAATATCGAAAAACACTTGAAGTATAAAGATGAAAAGCAGGGAGGTAAGTTTATACATAGTAGGAACACGTGGACATTCGATTTCGTAAAAAAAAAACGTAGTGATAAGTTGTAACTTTGACCTTGAATATCTCCAGAACCAGTGGTTTCCCAGGTATGATGTAGTAAAAGAAAATGATCGTAATAATAGGTAGAATATGTGGTTTTCAGAAATGTGATTGGTCTCTTTACACCTAACAGTTATAAAGGTCTGCTCCTGTTCAATATCTTCGCGTGACGCACAGGAATTCAACCCACAACAAAATGTCACCTGTAATCACATTCCTCACATAACCGATGTGGCCTAAATACTTCAAATGCCAGACCAATCTGGTCGACGCAATAAATATCCATATTGACGACACTTTGGCCCTTATTAGGGTTCCGTAGCCGAAGGGTGCTAATGCTAACCTAACCCTATTATTAAGCCTCTCTGTCCATCCGTCCGTCCTGTCAGCTGGTGTATCTCATGAACCATAATAGCTAAAGAGTTAGTTATTTTACAGTGTATTTCTTTTGCCTCTATAGGCCAAAAAATAATAAAAATAAATACACGTAACATAACATCTCGCCTATGATCCCCAAAGGGTTAGGCAGAGGTGTATCTAATTAGTACGCTTACGATCCGTTAGGCAGAGGCGTACCCAATTACAGTACACCTTTTGCCAGTTATGTTTAAGTCCCATAATGTAATAGGAGGCCGGCCTATTGCCATCAACTGGCCAGAAATCCAGACTCCGAGGTTGCTACTGAGAAATTCCTCATGGAAAAAAAAAGTTAAAAATAACAAGAGGTCCATAGGAAACCTGCTTTTTTGAGTTGTTTTTTTTTTTAATATTCTAATAGTGCCTCACTTGTTTCTTTTTTACGAAAATATAATATTTCAAAAGTAAATAGTGTTCATATCTTCTGAGAGTTCTGACGGAACCCTTCGCGTGCGAGTACAACTCGTACTTATCCGATTTTTAACTGTTACGAAATATCCTGTCAATAATGTCAACTAGTTGGACAGAAAGATGGGGAATAATCCGTCTACGATAGAAGTCTATAAATCAGGGGAGAGATGGATAGGTTTAATGTTGGAGGAAAGAATGTTGGTAAAGATGCGAACACATGGCAATGTTGTATACCTAATAAAATTTTATGATTATTTGTTACAAAGGTACATACAATACAGGCCCCATTGATATCGTGGTCGCAAGTGTAACTATTGAGCGCGGGGTCCTAGATCGATTCCTAGGTCGGGTAATAAGTGTTATTATCATCACCAATTGAGTTTTTTTTTCTTTTTGAGCTGTCAAAACACTATTTTCCCATAGATTTTGGTAATAACAAACCGTCACTTATTTGCGAACATAATTGACTAATTACCCACTTATTTATTTAAAAGCAAATTAAAAATGAATCGGGTTTAGAAAGCTAAAACAATTTTTGAACAAATAGTTTGTTTAGAGTTCTGTTTTTAAATTATTGGTTAATGATGTCATGATGGCCTAGTGGTTAAGGCGCCCGCCTTTCACAAGCCTCTCATGCATGAGGGTGTGGGTTCGAATCCGGGCAAGTACCAATGTGACTTTTTCAATTCATAATTGTACTTTCTAAAAGTTTATCTTAGACGTTACTGACATTCCGTGCCTCGGAAAGCACGTAAAGCTGTTGGTCCCGGCTGTCATTCGTGGATCTTTAACAGTCGTTACGAATCGTCAGAAGCTTGAGAGTCTGACAACCAGTCATACCTAGGGGTATCGTGTTACCTAGTTACTGGGTTGTGAAGGTCAGATTGGCGGTCGCTCCATGTAAAATACTGGTACTCAGCTGCATCCGGTGAGACTGGAAGCCGACCCCAACATAGTTGGGAAAAGGCTAGGCAGATGATGATGATGATGATGTCAAAAGGTACCCAATTGCCCCCTAGATTGCGAATGTTCTTTTTAAAACTACGGGAATTTCCCCCATGTAACTAAGCCCTAACATCGCGTTGCGTAAAACAGCACAAATGTAGTGATTGATCGATATCGACGCGTTCCGCTTGGCTTGAGACGGACGCAGTTTATTAACGCTCAACACGGCTCGGTGCTGGCAGCTTTTAGATACGTTTATAGTAAACTACGATTTATATAGAGCGTCATGTTGTTGATATTTTGAATTAGATGGATCTGATTTTCACTGAAGTCTGCTGACAGTGCGCTTTTTACAAAATTTTGATTTTCGACATTTTAATTTTCGATATTCTGATATGTATCCTAGATAGGGGCATAGCTAGGCTTGTGGTTAGTCTGTTTCCCGCCAAATATCAAAATAAAAATTATACTTTCTTCAAAATCACGCTCCAGATTTATGTTCTATTTTAAAATGTTGTTTTTTTTTTCACAAAATAATTATTATATTTATTTACAAAACTGTATTAAGTACTACATTATTCTAATCTAAATTTCAAACTGTCAAAAATTCATACCAACATTTTTGACATTGATTGTCGCTAAGATGAGATTTCGACTAGATTGTAAACGTATTTAATTTGAAGAATTGGCCTTCAAGTCACCTCCAACCAATTGTACCTAAATGCACGAAGGAAAATTCTCACTCTCTCAATAGGTAGGTACAGTCAACAAAAGAGATAGGTATGCAGGGTGGTCAAGTATAGTTGAAGTTTTCTTAGAAACCAAATTACATACATTACAAATGTAATTTAACTCAAATCAAAAGTAGATAGAAAGCAATTAATTATTTAAGTTTCAATCGAAGACACCCATCGGTTTCTAAGAAAACTTCAACTATCTAAAGTAGTTTATTTCCACAAAACGGTACAGCGTGCATACTTCGAAGACAAACACAACGAAGGTCTATGTGCACCAAATTCCACCGAGACACCGAGGCTTGTGTGCGCGAAACGGCGCTACTTGGGACCCACTAGCAAATCTTCGTACAGCAGGTCTTCGTACTATATCTAACGACCTTGGATACCTATCGCTTCTGTTGACTGTACACCAGCTGATCGGTCACTGATTAACCGCAGCACTAACCTATAAATTCATCAACCCGAGCCAAAACAATGCTATTGTTTACATAAGGTCCACATCAACATGACTCGGTACGTCGTAGGTAGGGCTGCTAACCCTAATAAATAATATAGTCATCATCTGCCTAGCCCTTTCCCAACTATGTTGGGGTCGGCTTCCAGTCTAACCGGATGCAGCTGAATACCAGTACTTTACATGGAGCGACTGCCTATCTGACCTCCACAACCCAGTAACTGGCTATATAAAATATAGTATTGTACTGTATTAGAGGTCTAACTATTATAAAAAAGTATATAGTAGGCTAAACTACTATATTTTTAAAGGCATTATTTAACTCTAAGCAATAATATTCATTTGAATATTAATTTTTGTATTAGTTTAAAACGAAACGAAACGTCAATAACTATTTCTGGACATTACTCTGGTATGTCTAGTTGACAGTCAAGGAAATTTTTGACTACCTACATTTTTTTTTGATCTTTTAGGTACCTTTTTTTTTGTTAGCCTGTTCTATCCCCCACCTGGGCAAAGGCCTCCCTCCACTCCTTCCATCCTTCCCGATTCAGTGCCTCATCCCCCCAGTTTTGGGTAAATCCATCCATTTAGTTATCTACATTTTTTTTATGGGTAATTATAAAAATATTTTGAAACTACTATTTTTGACAGACAAAGAGTTGGTAACCCTAGTCGTAGGCGATCGCATTCAAATTACTCACTCACTAGTTCAAGGGTTCGTTCATGAACTTTTGACAGTTCAAGAACGAGTTGAAGTAGGCTGTTCTCATAGACATTGTTCTGTAAAGTCAACGATCTGTTTTGAGTGGGTAGTTTTGTATTGTTGTTTTGACCTTGTTACTAATATTATGCTTATTATGCCTATCAGATGGGCTGTAGTGTAAATTGTTTGAACTACTTAAAGACCTTGATTTTGTTCTAAAGGATAACATTCAAGCAAACAGGTTTTATTTACTGAGCAACAATGTTGTGCAACATTTCAGAAACATGTTTTCGTAAGGTGGTAAACAATGTCAGCAACAATGTTTTAAGCAAAGCCTGACCGCACACGGAACACCGGCCATATCCACAACACAAAAAATAGGAGGCGAGCCTATTTTCATCAACCGAGCACAAATTTAGACTCCGAGGCTGCTACTGAGAAATTTATGATAGAAAAGCCCACACTTTACCCGACCTGGGAATCGAACCCTTATCAGCAGTCGCGCATTGCGACTACCAGACCAACGAGGCAGTCACAGTCGAAGCTGAACAGTTAATAAACAACATTTTCAAACTTTAATTACATAAACTAACTCTTTGCTGCAACAAAAAATGGCGCAGTCTAAGTCAAACTCCAAACAAAGAAATGCGGCTGAGAGTACAAAAAAGAAAAATAAAAATGTGACGTCATTCACTGAAATCTCAACGAGAAATGCTAACATTTGCTCAATTATATAATTATACTCGTATATTTCTCTTTCTGTTGAACAAGAGCTTCCCTTCGCTAAACGCTATGAAATTAATTTTGTTTGTACAGCAAAGTTTATAAATGAAATGCTTTCATTACTCATTCCTTATTTACAGGTGTGTTAGGTTTACTTCTGTTTAATTTTTCTTTAATTGTAGTTCATAACTGTTTTGTTTGCCAGTACCAATGTGACTTTTTCAATTCATATGTACTTTCTAAAGTTTATCTTAGACATTACTGACAACATTCCGTACCTCGGAAAGCACGTTAAGCTGTTGGTCCCGGCTGTCATACGTAGATCTTTGACAGTCGTCACGAGTCGTCAGAAGCTTGAAAGTCTGACAACCAGTCTTACCAAGGGGTATCGTATTACCCAGTTACTGGGTTGTGGAGGTCAGATAGGCAAGGGCTCCATGTAAAATACTGGTATTCAACTGCATCCAGTTAGACTAGAAGCCGACCCCAACATAGTTGGGAACAGGCTAGGCAGAAGATGATGAACTGTTTTGTTTGCGTTTTCCTTTCAAGATGGTTGCGTTAAAATATGCGCAATAGATGAGCTTATCTTTAGATTGCGTTGATGTAAAAGTTTGATGTTTTCACTGCTCCAAGGGGAGGCCGACCTGAGCATTTGATATTAATTTCAGCTCGATACCACCGCGCGTTTCTGAAGAAAAGGCCTTGACAGATGCATAGGTGGAAAACAAAGTGATCCTTTAAGAGCTGGTTCACATTAGGTGTTTTACCATTGACCGACTGTTGGGTGTTGCTGTTCACACTAGAAGCTGCCGATCCGATCTAATGTGAACACCACCGTCGTTACCATCGTTTTACCACAGCCAACTCACAAAGCAATTGTGAGTCATTCGTCGGTCCGACCTAATGTGAACCTGGCCTTAGTGTTCCGTTTTTTCCAACTGAAGTATGGAATCCTGAGTCGGGGGCGCGGATCATGCGTAATGCGAATACCGGGAACCCGACTTATGGGTAGCAGGAGAAACCTTGGGGTTTTAGTCGCTAAGAGTCCGACATACCCCTCCATTATCCCCAAACTGAGGGCATCCATGAGGATTTAACCATGAAAAAAATAAAAACACTTGACTGCCTCGTTGGTCTAGTGGTCGCAAACGCGACTGCTGTGCATGAGGTCTTGGGTTCAATTCCCAGGTCGGGCAAAGTGTTATTGGGTTTTTCCATCAGGAATTTCTCAGCAGCAGCCTCGGAGTCTGGATTTGTGCCCGGTTGATGGCAATAGGCTCGCTCCCTATTACATAGGACTAAAAACATAACTGGCAAAATGTGGGTGTACTAATGGGTACACCTCTGCCTAACCCTTCGGGAATTACAGGCGTGATGTTATGTTACATTTGTATGGAACCAACGGCACCCATATTTTTTCTTAATAACCTTAAATTTCATCATAACCCCGGTGTACAGTAACAACAAGCAATCATACACAGCAATAGAACTGCGCTTTTCACAAACCGCGCTCAATTTCTGCTCACGACAATGATTTGTTACACTTCTTTGTCTGAAATTATGTTTCCATTTGAATAAATACCAGAAAAATGGCGTCGGGAATTTTCTCAGTGCTACGTCGACCGTTTCAAGTGACAGATTCGATTTATTGTGAACCGAAAACTATTATACGTAAATCGAGGTGAAAGGAATTGGACAAACATGAACCTTTATTTTGTGAGAATGGATTTTGATACTACGACATTATTTTACCGATATGGGTCAGCTTAAACATCTGCAATGTTAACGTAACATCACGCTGTAATCCTTGAAGGGTTAGGCAGAGGTGTATTCATTTGTACACTCACATTTCGCCAGTTATGTTTAAGTCAAATGTAATAGGGGGAGAGCCTATTGCCATCAACCGGACACGAACCCAGACTCGAGGCAGTTACTGAGAAATTCTTAATGGCAAAACCTAAAACACTTTGCCCGTTCAGTTTATATGAAATGCCGTATGGTATAAACGCTCTTAAGAACAGAAATTGATTGAAAATTGAACGAAGCCGTAGACAAAAGCTATTTTGAAATAAACGATTTAAGTTGTACAAAATTATATCTTGTGTCTTTTCCCATTACGTCCAAATCCTCTTACTTTAAAAGACTCTAACATGTTTCTCTCTTTTCTTTCATTTCTGCAACAACTTTCATTTCATTTAAGAACTGCAGAAAGTCTGTTTAGAAAGTACTGCTCACTTTATAAGTTGCAAGCTACATTTAAAGTTATACTTTTGAAGTTAGTTGAAATGTTTTGATTTAGTTGGTGAAGTTAGAGCGTATACTATTGCTGTGACTTATAGAAGTTTTAAATGTCACATTTTATGAGAAACTATATTTTGCTTGTGTGACTTTTTTCACTCGCTTTTAAACAAACAAAAATCTCTCCAGCTTCATAATATTAGGTATAGATTTTACCATGGTAGAAATTTTGATGTCTTTATCGTGTTGGCAGTAAGGTCTTACGACCCCACACCCTAGTGTTAGAGTTTCTAAACCGCCTCGTAAACGCCTCAAGGAAGATTTTGATAATAGAAAGATTTACTTATTGGCGTCAATAGTGATTCCTTATTTTGGTATCAGGTACTGTCCCGTTGATCTCGTGGTCTCGGTTGGTCCTGGTTTGGTTTCCCAGGTCGGACGAAGTGTTATTTTTTTTTTTTTTTAATATTTTCCCAATCCAACTGGTAGTTTTAGAGATAAGCCCGTTAACAACAAGAAATCTGTTTATCTTTATTTTATTAGGATATTATTATATTAAGGGGGATGCAATAAAGTGGCCTGCGAAATTCATTTCTAACGTTATTGCAATACGGTATAGTATCAGTATGTGTAGGTATACGGCAATAAAATTGTTTGTGTAGAATAATTAAAGCATAACTTTTTGAAACAATAAAACAGAAACAAATGTTTGGTACACAAAAAAACAAGAACAAAAATGCAATAAAAAAAAAAACAACAAAAAACAAAGTTTTTCTATAACTTAAACAAAAACTCACCACAATAATAACCAAAAACTTTCTTAAAAACGTAACAAACTTGAACATTACTAGCTAAGGCATATTCCCATCAATAAAAGCCAGGTTAACTCACTTAGTCTAAAATTACTTTGAAGCAGGGCGAGGTCCATTAATGTATTCCGCCACACTCAAACAACGCCTAGGGCTATCCTTGGCTATCCACCCGACATTAATTTGAAGCCCCAGACTTATTTGCAGCCTTTTAGATCACGAGGTTGTTTGTATTGAGGCTAATTTTGGTTTAAATAAATATTTAATCAATCAGTGACTGTGAAATTCTCATTGACCTCACAGTTAGCCTCTATTTGAGAGGGTCGTAGGGTAATGTTAGACTGTTATAGGCTAAAACCCCTTGGTTCCTATTACCACCATGAGTCTAAAGCCTGGTATAAACTTGACTGCAGCAGATGTTAAGCCATTTGAAAATGTATTTTATGGGTTTTTGTTACCTGAGATAAATGGTATATTACATAACATATAACATCACGCCTGTAATCCCCGAAGGGTTAGGCAGAGGTGTACTCATTAGCGCTTTAAGTCCCATGTAATAGGGGAAACCTATTGCCATCAACCAGGCACAATCCAAACTCCGAGACTGCTACTGAGAAATTCCTGATGGGAAAACTCAATAACACTTTGTCCGTCCTGGGAATCGGACCCAAGACCTCATGCTCAGCAGTCGGGCTTTGTGCCTACTGGAACAACGAGGCAGTCAATTTGTTAATTTTAAATGCACTAACAAATTTTAAACTTAAATGGACTATTAAAAACATAACTGTATTTTTTTTATCACATCGGGTAAATAGCCTTTCTTAGGCAGTCACTTTACATAAATATCCGATAATATCCGCAATTTTACAACTGTACATTTGACGCATGATTCGCATCCCCAACTGGTATTAGCCCACCAGCAGGGAGCCCCTCCGTAATAACCCCTGCCTGACGCAAGCGAGCCTACGTGAATACAAGAATCCATTCTTGCCACAAAATTGACATCATTCACGTCGTTTTCGTTTCCCGCCAACTTCTCGCTGTCATTGAAGTGTCAAACTTTTGTATTAGGAACGAGCTTGATTTACTCGTCAATTTAGACTTATTGGCTTTCTATTGGCCGCTTTTGATTCATACTTTATGGTTCACGAGTTTCGTATTAGCACAAGTACAGTCAAATAATTTATTTCAATTAGACCATTCTTTGGCACTTTTGAACGTCATATACAAAAAAAAGGATTGAATCTAGTTGCCCCTTCCAAAAGGTCGTTTTGAATGGAGAAGATTGGAAAGTCCATATGTACTCTTTTAAAATCAATACAGAATACATTATGACACGTGAATGCAATGTAGCTTAATGAAATATTAAAAAAAAAACAGCTGTTCCATACAATTTGATCGTATTGTACAAATAATGTACAACGAATTAAAGTCAGCCAGTATTATTATAGTACAGAAGCATAGACTCAGCTTTGATGACATAGACATACTCGTTTAAAAAAAAATGTGACATCAATTACTTTTTCACGTCAAACCACAGACAATAATAGTCACAGTCTATCATAGAAACCACACATTTATAACACTATTATTACATAAAATTCCTCCCAATTTTCTTGGTATTATGTTTGTACCTGCTATCATAATAGCTCTCCACAACGCCCAAGGGTAGGCGGGCGAGGGTCCGTCCTGTAAACAGGAACTACGCCAATTCTCCTGCCAGAATACACTGATCGTTGCCATAGCACCCAGGGGACGTACGGTTGCTCTACCACTAAGTAAATACGAAAATAGGTGCGCGTTGGAGTATGAAGGGATGTCTATAGAGCGCGTATGTAGATCATTTATTGGACTCATATTTTAATCGACAGATAACTCAACCAGTAATTGACAGTAATACCAGTATTTTACATGGAGGGACCCAGCAACTGGGTAATACGATACCCCTTGGTAAGTCTGGTTGTCAAACTCTCGGGCTTCTGACGACCCGTAACGACTGCCAAAGATCAACGTATGACAGCCGGGACCAACGGTTTGACGTGCTTTCCAAGGCATGGAGGAATGTCGGTGTGTAAAGATGGTCACCCATCCATGCACTAACCACGGCAAGCGTTGCTAAACCTGATGGATCGATCTGTGCGGCTGTTATTACGAGCTCCTCACAATGACTAAGACTTTACAATTGATCCCTTAAAATATCCAACATAAATATGAAAGTACCTTACGTATGTACCTATTCTTATTTACCTTTTATTGAACAGCTTGTATGATTTATACTGTAAGGTTACCGATTCTAATAATAATAAGATAGGAAAAATTTCTACGTACTGGACAGGATATTAATATTCGTTTTATTATTGTTACAAAAATACGAAAAAGATATTCATTTTGTAATGGAGATATCCAATAACATTTTACGTTGAGTTCTTGTATCTAAATCAAAATTAAAAATAATGTCGTAGAACCTTAGAGTTATGATATAATATGTACAATTTATAAAAAAAGCAGAAAGGCGAAACCTCATATCAATGTCAAAGGGACAAGTGCCCAAAAGGCTGACAGCATTGCCACGTTATATGGCAATGCTGTCAGCCTTTGCCTTTGCCTTTGCCAAGCCTAAGAAAATGCCAGCCGTCTGGTCATGTGAAGAGTCGACCAGTCGCTTAGCGATGCCCCGAAAAACAAGGTGAACGCTCGGACCCCATGGCCCCAGTGTTTCAACCCCAAACGGCTCAAACACATAACTTCCAATAAGGTTGTTATATTTGCGCCGTTTGAGGTTTTCGGCACCAGCACAGCACGTCGTGCTAGGAAGGTGGGATGGCGCAAGGGTGTCGACACATGTTGCATTCCACTGCAAAGGCCTACCTAACTTCCAAGGCATTATGGTCATAAATATGTAGATATATATGTCGTAGATATGTAGGTAGGCATAATATTGGCCAATTACTAAACCATGTTTTCGAACGGTCGAAAAAGGGTCGAATTCTATTCGACGAGATCTTGTTTAATTCAAGCATGTTTTCTCTCGTAACTTGTGAGAACGTATTTTTATAAATAGTCTGCGGCCTGTTTTTTTTGTTGGGTTCCATATTTAAAGGGTTTCCATTCTTTGTCTATGAAACCGTAACGTTCGCTGTTTGCTTCTCTGTCATGAACCAAATCGTATACCTAGGTAATCACTTTTTTTTTTAGTAGCCGTTACTGTCCCACTCCTGGGCATAGGCCTTGCCCCATTCCATCCACTTTCCTCTGTGTTGTGCCTCTTCTCGCCAGTTCCTGAGGAAGCCGTCCAAGGCGTCCCGCCATCTCCTCCTCGGTGTGCCACGACCCCGTCTTACCGTGTCAGGGCTCCACTCTTGGGATATGCGGGCCCATCGCTTAGCGTCCGACGGCATCCGACAGACATGGCCCGCCCAGTCCCATTTAAGTTTTGCAGCTTTTTTTGTAGGTAATCACTTGAAACTTTAAATTACTATGGGGCCGTTTTAACTAATAAAATAAATAAAGTTTTTCGGGGCTTTTTGGTGCGAAACCTGTTGGACGAATCTGACTCGCATTTGGCCGATTTTTGTTTTAATTTCCTTGTTTGTAGAAGACAATTTGAGTTGAGTCCAATGAATAGGGCGATCAGTTCAACATATTATGATTGCAGTTTGTACTACGATAGGGTTTATTATTGAATGTACAAAACAAAAATATTTTGTCAAAACAAAATAGAAGCGCCAGTTCGGTCTTCTACAATTCCACGTTTGAATATCGAACTTCCGAACCACAGAGATATTCTATATTATAACTATCGACATTCTGTTATACTGTGGCCACAGACTAACGAACTATTAGGAACGTAAAGTCTTTACACTGTGGCTTTATTGTGGGTGAATTTAGTTGGCTGTGGTTTAAACTGTGAGCATTATCGACTATCGTCAAAACATGAAAAATGTTTTAAGCCGATAGATAATGCCTGTGGTAGGTAACATAAAAGCAGATCGAGGTTACATAATATAAATAGTAATAGTACCGGCCTACCCGGCCGGGACTGCCTCGTTGGTCTAGTGGTCGCAAGCGCGACTGCTGTGCATGAGGTCTTGGGTTCGATTCCCAGGTCGGGTAAAGTGTTATTGGGTTTTTCTATCAGGAATAATTTCTCAGTAGCAGCCTCGGAGTCTGGATTTGTGCCCGGTTGATGGCAATAGGCTCGCCCCCCATTACAATGGACTAACAAAACATAACTGGCGAAATGTGGGTGTACTATTAGGTACAACTCTGCCTAACCCTCCGGGGATTACAGTCGTGATGTTATGTTATGTAGTACCGGCCTATTACTGTACCTCTGCAAGGCGAAAGCTTCTTCTCATACAGAGAAGTCACGAGCATTGATTGACGCTTACGAACTACCAGTCGTACATACATAAACTCACGCCTTTTTCCCATGGGGGTATGCAGTAACCACAGAACGCCACCTACTGCGATCCTTACATACTCTTTTCGCCTCATCCACATTCATACATCTCGTCATACAAGCACGCCGGTTACGAGTACTGCGCACCTGACCTTTCTGAAGAAGCTCACCAATAAGGTTAGTATAGGTCTTTCTAGGGCGACTCCTCCCTGCGTTGCTACTGCGTTGCTCTACCAGTAGTATTGGAAAAAATATTAAAAATATTGTATAGGGTATAAAACTTAACGCTTACACCTACGGGAGCGGAGCAGTAACCGAAGACGTAACTCAAAGTGGATGAAAAAAACACACGCGGAGGAAGAGAAAGTCGTGGGTAGAAGGTAGTCTTTTAATAAATAAAACCTACTTGGGCGTACTGCTGTTTTGTCTACGCAGACCGAAATACGAACATTAAACAAAAAAACAAAACACTAACGGTAATAAGGTATTTTTTGTTAAGTGGAAGTACTTATGTACAGTCAACAAAAAAGATAGGTATTCAGGGTAGTCAGATATAAAATAAATAAATATAAATATAAATAAATATAAATATCTTGGGACAACTTACACACGGCTATCTGATCCCAAGCTAAGCAGAGCTTGTGTTATGGTAACCAGACAACTGATATACATACTTATATAATTTATAAATACATACATATTATAGATAAATCACACCCAGACACAGAACTAACAATCATGCTCATCACACAAAGTTTGTCAAGATATAGTGTAAGTTTTCTAAGTACTTAAATTTAAAAAGTAGATAATTAACAGTACATTAATTGAGTTAAGTTTCAATCGAAGACATCCATCGGTTTCTAATAATACTTTTACTATATCTGACGGCCCTCGATACCTATATATTTTGTCGACTGTACATAAGTACTCCCACTTAACAAAAAAAGTACTTATTACCGTAAGTGTTTTGTTTTCTTTAATGTTGGCTACAGTGACGTCACTGTTACTAGTATGTAACGTTATACAAATTACAATACACAGAGAAATTTAAATCATTACAAAAACAAATCTTCGTTTACATAAAATGTTAAATACAATTAGATATAATAAATAAAACCACAGTCAATAAGTGTCATCATAAAAAAAAAGTAATAATAATAATTTTGTCACGCTGAGAAATTCATCAATATAGCATAGAAATATTTTTCTAATTTTAATTTTTAACTTTTATTTAACATATTTTTCCAATAAAAAACGTTTTTTTAAACATGTTTGTTTTGAACAAACGTTCTTTTGAGTCCACACTTATTACTGGATCACTGGTGTCCGAAATAAAAGAAATTATTATTATTATTATTACTTGCGATTGCATGGCAACAAACTCACGAGAAACGCAATACAGACGCGCGTGAGCAAATTATCCTTTTTTTTTTTGAGGTGGTAAAAATCATCAATTGCGTCCTTCAGCCCCACCCAGGACTGTCAGATTTTTACTGACTAAAAAGCCACCCTGTTCCTTCTGTTGCCCTTTACGTTCCGCGGCCACGGTATCCTGTTAAGACGTCCCGCAACCCCGGGAGCAATTATCCTTGCAAAGTAACTCCGCGTTCACAGCTCCTCCGTTTCGATATAACGCGAAATTTTAAATTACACACAAGAGGAGATTGTGATTTATTTAGTGGGTTACGCGGACGCCTTCAGCCCGTATCGCCGACCGAACTTATCTATACTGATAACATTATTGATTATTGCGAACGCGTGAAAGCCAGCTTTGTGTATTTAGGCCGCTTCTAGAGGAATTATAAAAACTATGCTACACAACTGAAGGATTTCTTATAATAAAAACGTTTAAATGTGTTGCCTCGTTGGTCTAGTGGTCCATGAAGTCGATGAGTTCGATTTCCAGGTCGGGCAAAGTCTTATTCGGGTTTTCCATGAAGACTTACTCAGTAGCTTCGGAGTTTGGATTTGTGACAATGCCGACAATCAATATCAAAAAATTGAGGTCAATTAATAGAATTTTTGACAGACGACAAACAAAAGCAATCAAACTTTTCAGCTTTATAATACTAGTAGGTAAAGATAATGTCATACAGAACCATGATCTTACGACATTAGGTACACATGTGCGTGTAATTAAAAGACTTCGCATATTACGCAACATCAAATGTTGTAGAAAACAATTTTTGCATGTTGTTACATGGTGCAACATGTTGCATGAACACAAAAACATGTTGTGCAACTTTGTTTCTCGTGCAACTTCGTTGTGTTTGGTCTACGTCTATCTGTACGCTTAGATCTTTTCAAATACGCAACGTATTTTTAAGCTAGCTATTAAATAATTTAAGAGGAAGGTTGATGTATATAAGTATTACACCAGCGCAAAGCCAGAGTGGGTCGCTAGTAACATCGATAAACAACAAAATGTATTTTGCTTGACGATATAAGTTCTTAGGTAACTTGAATTGAATAGAGTTTCAGAATAACGAAGAACCTAGATAATTCTTTAAACGATGATCCACGAAAGTTTTGACTTAGTTTTCTAGCACAAACTTACATAAAACACACTTTAGTACTAAAGAAAAGCGTTGTTCGAAGCTCTTAAAGTGTCAAAGAAAAACTAGAACACAACTTGGTACTTGTTTGCTGCGTAAAAATATAATAAATTGAGTTGTTTATCTTCAACTCTTGAGGAGCTCGGAATAACAGTCTCACGGATCGATCCATCAGGTTAAGCTACGCTTGCCGGGGTTGGTCTGTGGATGGGAGACCGTCTTTACACACCGAGATTCCTCCGTGCCTCTGGCAGCACGGCTGTCATTCGTAGATCTTTGACAGTCGTTACGGGTCATCAGAAGCCCGAAAGTCTGACAGCCAGTCTTACCAAGGGGTATCGTAGTATCCAGTTACTGGTTTGAGGAGTTCAGAGAGGCAGCTGCTGCTGGTAAAATAATATATTTAGCTGCACCCGGTTAGAGTGGAAGCCGACCGTTTAAGACGTCAAAAAAGGTCCCGCGAGAAGTTCAATACAAAAACCTTTTAACTGTCGGTGCTTATAGAACAGCACTACTTACACACACACACTCACACAGACAAACACACACACACAACTACAATCACATACTATTGAATCACTTCGACGCTACACAGTTTTGACGCTCCGTTCATTAGTATTGATTTTCTGATTTTGATCACCTACTTTTGCTGTCGACTGTACACCTCTGCCGAACCCTTCGGAGATTGCAGGCGTGATATTATGTCTTTACGATTCCTAAACACTTTCACACTAACCATAGAAAATAATGACTCGCGCCGTACAAACTTTAAGCTATTATTGTTCATCAGCCATTTACAAGATGGCGGCAAAATGTCTTGAAACAATGTTTAAGTAATTAACAATGTTGTAAACACGAGCGACGTCGTTCAGGTGGAATTATAACTACTTTGATGTTCTACAGCTTAACTGACACTACTTTATAGGGTAGTACAAATTAGAGTGATCACTTATGAACGTTTACGCCGCCGTACAGAATTTCATACACACTTTCAAGCCCTTTTTTTTCGAATTAATCTTCTTCTTATCGTGTGAACGGTAAGGTCTCACGAACCTATATACCCTAGTGTCAGAATCTCTAAACCGCCTCAAGGGCCTCTGACATGGTTTGAGTGGAACAGTAAGTCCAGGTTTCCTCACGATGTTTTCCTTCACCGATGCCAATGATGTCCAAGATAAACTTCAGAAAGTACATATGAATTGAAAAATTCACATTGGTACTTGCCCGGATTTTGAACTCACAACCTCATGCATGAGACGCGGCGCCTTAACCACTGGGCCATCACGACATCGAATAAATGAACAGATGTTAATGAAACTCCTACGTATAAGCAGGATAGGTACATTGATCTAAAAGTTATCAAAAATCTTTTGTGTTCATTTGTTTTCAGTGTTACAGACACAATTCGACCGATTTTAAATTTCTCATAAAAACAGAGATTTCACATTATCTTTTTTTCTAAATAAAACAATAATTATTAAAATAATAATAATTATTAATTATTAACTCGCTCGTACAGTCCCACTGATGGGGCAAAGGCCTCCCTCCAATCCTTAAAATAACACATTTACAAAATGTCTTATTTCACTTATCGTAACTCTGTCTGTCTTACGCTTTCACAAGTTAACCACTAAACCGATTTTGATGAAATTTGGTACAGGGTAAGGTGAAATCCCAAGGAAAGACATAGGTTACTTTTTATTCCGCGACAACCAACATTTACGCGGACGAAGTCGTGGGCAAAAGCTAGCGTTAGTATAGTATGGAAAACTGTTTTTTTGTAATATTTCAGGGTAGGTTCAAAAAATTAAAAACATATCTGTTTTCAGCAGCTCAATATTACGCGTAATACCTACAAATAAACAATCTAAATACAGAAACAAAGATCGATTAAAACGTGTGATACAAAACAGTGATTCAACAAAATTAGAAGATATAAAAATAAACGGGCTTAATGTTCCGCGCGTATCCAAAAAGCTATCCTTCACACATGGATTAAAACGTAAAATATTATCAAGGGGACAGTTCTAGTACCTTATAGAAACGTTGGCATTCTTATGTCAGTGTCAATCTGTCAAAAATGCCTCTATTATAAGTACGTCAACATAACAGATAGGTATCGACAGTCAGATATAGTTGATGTTTTCTTTAAATCCGATAGTTGTTTTCAAACATAACATCATAACATAACATCACGCCTGTAATTCCCGAAGGGTTAGGCAGAGGTGTACCCATTAGTACACCCACATTTCGCCAGTTATGTTTTTAGTCCCATGTAATAGGGGGCGAGCCTATTGCCAGATGTTTTCAAATGATATTTAATTTTAAAAGTAGATAATAAACAATTTTATTAATTAATCAAGTTATTTTTCAATAGAAGACATCCACCGGTTTCTAAGAAAACTTCAACTGTATCTGACGGTACTGCATACCTGTCTGTTTTGTTGTCGGTACATATTTATTTATTTACCGATTTTGTTTTTGTCAAAATTTTAGCTAATTTTACCAATTTTTATTATTTTCCGTATTTTCACTATTTTCAATTATAATTAAATATTGGCGCTTATTACTTAGTAAGTAAACTAATTTTTCTTTTTTATTGTATTGTGCATGTGGTGGTTATCTTTAAGTATTTGTTGCGCTAGAGTACCTTTAAGATTCAGTAATGTATTCAGTGTTAACAATTGTTAGTAAACCTAATAAAATAATAAACAGCGACTAGCCCCGGCGGTGAGTTTATGTACTATGTATGTGGAATAAAAGTAGAAAAAAACTAGCTCAAAGGTAAAGCTTTTCTTCAGCAGCTATTCACTGAAAGGCAATATTAAAACGCAATGTAAAAACCCAACATCAGATTAATTCCTTGAAAAGAATATTAAAAGGCATATTTCTCTGCTTTTGCTCTTTTTACGGACTACGGTTTATCTGTCATATTTCCTAGAAAATTCAATAGTGTAAAAATTCTGCACCGTGCCGACAAGGCTTTTCATAACATCGCACTGGCCGCTTCCTTTTCAACGTTACATCCGTTTTATCTTTTTACATTGCTCGTGCGCCACGTGCAGCGGCTTATGGCATTCGAATTTTAAAATATTCGAATATTGTTTTCGAAAATGGAATGGCTTTATAATCTTGCTGTGGGTTTTGGTTGGCGCGTTATTCGTTACTATTAAGCGCTTTGCACACAGAACAACTATTGCAGCAACTGGCAACTGGCAACTAGGTATTTACATATAATATTTCAATTGGACTGCGCACACATAGCAACTCGAGTTTCGAGTTGCGGCAATCGTCAACAGTTTTCAGTTGCTGCAATCGATGACTAAGTTAGTTGCTAATTGCCGCAACTAGTAGCTGTTATAATTACCTTTATACTGGTTTTTAAAGATTTGGTTGGTTTGCTCAACCGTCAATCGCAACGGGTCGGGCGATTTCACACCCTCCCTCCCTCTCCGTGTGTCCCGTATGCCAGTGTCGCTACGGCGACGGTATACGGCAACTCGGCTGTGAAAGTTGCTCACAGATTGCCATAAAGTTGCGGCAATCGTAAACGTTATAGCAACTATCAACTTTTACTGGAAACTTTTAAAGAATTGATAGTTGCCTCAACTTAAGTTGCTCCGTGCGCAAAGCGCCTTACGCGCCTGGCGTACTGCCATTTTTTTTCTTTCATTAGAATCTTTTCTTTACAGTAACAGACACGTCAAAAAAAATAGTGAAATTGTTCCAGCCGTTCACGCGTGATGCCGTAACCAAGGGAAATATGAATTCATTTTTATATACGGAGTGTTTGGTGCATCATTTGCCAAATCGAATTTGCCCATAGAGGAGGTCATTGGTATCTTTTAACGCCTAATAACTCATTCTTTGTCACACCGGTTATCTCAATATTTACAAAACAACCAAATGACCTTCAATTTCGCAACTTGTATCCCATTTTCCAATGAAACATCAATTACGAAATACAACTACAAAATTTGATTATGTAATCAAATTGATTGTCTGTAGCAACTGTCAACTTGTACTTATGTTGGGACCCTTTTGAATTAACCCTTGCAGACCCTTAGTTGACCTCGCCCTGGAGTCCCCGGCCATCCGTTACTGAATTATTTCGCTGTAAAGCTATGTTATATTTTACGTGTATAAAAGTCAGATGGGTCGATTTTGATGGATTGTGGTTAGTAGTACATGCAGGAAGGTTTTTTTTTATCGGGGGCTTAGACAAAGTAACATGGCTTCGTAACGAAACGATATCTAAATTCGTCATCATCTATGAGATAACGACAAACATTTCATAGCTAATGTAACACTATGGTCGCGATCACGATCGAGGCGAGGGCGAACACAGAAAGCGCTGCTTGTCTACGCATTTGTATGAGATAAACACGATTACGATTCGTTGCTTTATGGTTTCGTTATGAATTATAACATTGTCTACCAAATGCTATTTAAACGTGTTTCGTTAACAGCCTAAGTTACCAGCTTACCTATACTTCTATACTGAAGCTGAAAAGTTTGATTTTGTATGTTTATTTGTAGTTTTTTTACGAGCTAATCTCAGGAACTACTTTTACAATTCTGAAAACAATTTCACTTAGAGAATTCAACGTAATACTGAGTGTTACAGGTAATTTTTTTTACAATAAAACATACATTAAAACTACCTTTTGGAAGGGGTAACTAGATTCAATTATATTTACATAATAAGAAACTACAGAACGCCACCTCCTACGATCTAAGTATACCCTTTTCTATCTCTGTCACTACATCTTCTTTCAATCCACTACATCCACTACATTTAATCCACATTTAATCCATTAATCCACTACATGTCACTACATCTTCTTTCAATTATATTTATTTTCAGGTATAATATGACGTTCAACAGTGCCTTTTAGCGGCCTAATTGAAATAAATGATTTGACTTTGACTTTGAAATAATTTGGTAACAAAATTCACGAGGAGGATCGCCCGCTAGTCCAATATTTTAATTTAAGAACAACTTTATTTCTCATAAAGAAATGGATACATAATTCACTTACTGAGAAACAATACTAAAACTAAGATTAATAAGCAGAGCGCATAGATGTGCGTATATAAGAAAACAAAACAAAATAGTTAAGAAAAAACGAAAAAAAAAAATTATGTATGTGTATACCTATTTAACCCTAAAGAAATATTGTCAACAGTTCCAACCTTCATTATTTCGCCTCTCCACTTGATCAAAAGATAAACCTAAACAAAACATAACAACTAAGCATTCCGGTCCTTATTAGGGAAGCTATAAGAGCATTCCCGAAGCATCCAGTGCTCTTGAAACGAGCAACTATAGCGCAATCGGCTCTTAACCCTGCGAAGAGCCTTTAATGAGCATTTGTGGGTATTCGAGGGTACTTTAAGGGCAAAGGGCAGCTGCAGTGGTAGAGGGTATGCCATCGGGGTTTTGTTGTGTTTTTTTTTAATTTAGTGTCGTGTCGCTGTTGTGAAAATCCAAAAGTGGCCGTAAATTATTTATCTTTCTATTTTCTTTGCTGTGTGAATAAAAGAGCATCACTTGATAACGGCGTGACCGATTCAGCTGTTATTTTTTTTTGTTATTTTCGTAATTCAGTACAATAATCGTGGATGAATTTTAAGTTTCTAGCTAACACAAGCATTCTTTGCCTAAAAAGGCGCTTTTATCACTAGATGACACATACAAATTCAAATCATGTTTAAACAGAACTAAACTAATATAACCACGTGATACAAAGCTAGCTTCAAAACAGCAAAGCCAGTTAATTAAAAATACCACAAAATCCGAATTGTACTCGTAGCAGTACGTAACAATGCAAAATGAATGTTTGCCGCTCGGTAACGCTTGCATACCTCGTAGCATCGTCTACCGCATACCGCGTAGCAGCGTAGGTGACTACCGCAAATGCTCCGCGTAGCTGCGTAGCGGAATGGAACAAAATAATCGTATTACCCTTGCACGTGAATAAGGTTTGTACAGACGAGAAGTAGTTCGAGTTTGCCCCACCAAGCCCCACCACCTTTCTGTGGCAAATTAGACTGCCTAAAATTTTGCAGTTGAATATGGCTACTAATTTGACTTGGTGGGGCATTCCATTAGTATTTTATTTTTAAGGATTCTGCCCCACCACTTTAGGCATATGAGATTTAACCCATGTATTTATTTGCGTAGGTAGGTTTGCTCACAGTAAGAAAGACCACTCGGACGAAGTCGCGAGCAGAAAGTAATATCTATATTTATACATCTTAAAAATAATTTTGAGATTTATGAACATAGAGTATGCCTCTCAGGTCTGGAACCCGATTTATAACATTTACATTAATCGTTCAGAGGGCATACAAAGAAAATTTTTAAGGTACGTTCAATTTCGCTCCAAAGTATATATCTCGGATTATAAAAAAGGGTGTAAAAAGTTTCATATTCTTCCTTTGCATGAGCGCAGAAAAATTTCTGATTTAGCTTTTCTGTTTAAGATTGCTAACAGTTCCGTCGACGTGCCTGAATTGTTGAGCAAGGTTGGACTGCGAGCATCTTACTCGTATTTGCGCAAGCCTCGCCTGTTGTATACACCAGTGACAAGAACAAATTATAGACAAAACTCGTACATGATTAGGGTGAGTCGTGTATACGATTCGACTTGCCGTGATGTTGATATCGATCTTTTTTACACTAGTGTACATAAGTTAAAAAAGACGCTGTGCACTCACTTCTTTCAAAACGTAAAATAATCTTTAATTTGCTTTTTTTTTACCCAAGTACCTTACAGACCTGTTTATTGTGTCTACTACCTATTTAATTCTATGTTTACTTTCTTACCTGTGAAAACTTGTAATTGGCCTTTTTAATGGTATCTAAACCCGAACTATTGTATATGACTAGCTGTAAGTTTTCCTAAAATTATTAAAATAAAATAAAATAAAATAAATAGGTAAATCGCAAAAATTTGAAGCTACATGAAATTGAAATAAAATACATGGATAAGTACTTCTACAAATCTGTAATATTTTTTGTCTAGTATAAGATGACTTAAATACATACACAGATATGTAAAATAGCAATACCACCCTGCCTGTTATCCATACATATTAACAGATTACCCGTTCGCGTCAAAGCGCTGCTATGAATAATTCCTCTTCAAACGTCCCCGTTTAATTATATGCTGATCGATATTGTAATCTGTATTCAAAAATGAACCTATTTATGAGATGAATACAGTTCATTGACATTAACATTATCAGGAAACTTGTTATGGAAGAATATCATACAGTTAATAATAATACTCCTAAGATAAACAAATGAAGTATCTTGACTTGGCTCGCGAGGTTGTCGACATGTGGGATGTGAGTACAGCAATCACTGTGCCGATAGTCGTAACGGCCAATGGCATAATAGCCAAGAGCCTCGACCAACACCAAAGGAGGCTCTCGTTGGGCAGTTAGATCGAGGTCTTGATTCAGAAAGTACTCCTAGACACGGCGCGTATTGTTACGAGATTCCTTTCTCAGGAGCCCTGACCGGTAGCTTGGACCCTGTTTCCGATGCCGGAGGGCTAGCAAGTTCAAATGTCACTTTCTCTATTCATGTACCTACTTTCTAAGTTTATTTTAGACATCTCTGACATCGTTCCGTGCCTCAGAAAGCACGATAACTGTTGGTCCCAGTTACGGGTCGTCAGAAGCCTGAAAGTTTAACCGTCTTACCAAGGGGTATCGTTTTACCCAGTTACTGGTTGTTGAACGTCAGATAAGCAGTCGCTCCATGTAAAATACAACATAGTTGGGAAAAGGCTAGACAGATAATGATTATTTACAATCCTACCATGGACCATAATTGTAGACAAAAGGTTATACAAATAACAGTGTGACCTTTAAAAGATCAATAACAACCAATCTTCTCTGAGACCGCCTCTTTTGTCTAGTGGTCGCAAAGCGCGACTACTGAGCATGAGGTCTTGGTTCGATTCCTAGGTCGAGCAAAGTGTTATTCGTTTAGGAATATCTCAGTAGCAGCCTCTGAGTCTGGATTTGTGCCCGGTTGTTGGTAATAGGCTTGCCCCCTATTACATGGGACTTAAACACAACTGGCGAAAAGTGGGTGTACTAGAATGGGTACATCTCTGCCTAACCCTTCGGAGATCACAGGCGTGATGTTATATTTATGTTAAGTTTACAGTATTTTAGAAATGGATGGCAGTCATAGACCATAATTGTAGACAAAAGGTTACACGAATAATAGTGTGACCTTTAAATGATCTATAACAGCCAATCTTCTCTGAGACCACATACATTATTCGTGGCACTATAGCAGCAATATTAGGGCGACAAATCACTAAACATAAGAGGTAGTATACGTGTCGCTGCTGGTGCCGCAATATGTCCGCTTCCACAACGCTGCACATGCGAACTGACAGTTTAACGGTATGCCAACGATTTATTTAAATAAAACATGAGGTTCTATCGAATGACGAAAACTAGAAGAGCAATCGTTTATTCTAACTCGCGATGACGTTCAAAAATGCCTTTTAATTTTATCTATACAAAATATATAAAATATATATACTGGGGCTGACCTTTTCTTAGGCCAAAGAATCAGCATTGCAATACAACGTGGCAATGCTGTCAGCCTTTTGGGCACTTGCCCCATTGACAGCGACGCGGACAAATTTTTTGATGCCTTATGAGGATCGTCCTTTCTGCCCTTTTTTTTATAAACCTTTTTATTTTTTATTTTTTTTATTTTACTTTAAGGTTTAATTTAAGTTTAGGTTATTTATTGTAGAATGTAAATGTTTTAATTAAAATTTATGGGAAAGAAAGAAAAGTAAATATACACTTCGGTACAAAATAAAATATATAAAATTAAAGTGTCTGTTTGTTATATTAAAATAACCGCTTTTTACTACATGCTTATGAATTTATATACGGTACATCTAACAATTTTCTTTTAGATTTTTTTCTGTCTGTCTGTTTGTTTGTTCCGGCTATTCTCTAGAACGGCTGGATCGATTTTTATACGACTTTCACTGGCAGATAGCTGATGTAATAAGGAGTAACTTGGCTACTTTACTTTAAGAAAAGAATTAGGGTACCACGCAAAAAAAACAGTGCAGGAAACCGACATACACGCGGACTAAGTCGCGGGCATATGCTAGTCTACAATAAAAGGCAACCGTTACAAAGTAATCTATCGACACACAACTCAAACTACTGAACGGATTGCGCTAAAATTTTAGCAAACCAATTTACACAAAACCTCAATTAATTAAAATTATATACCTATGTAAACCTTCCTCATAAAACAGTCTATCTATTAATGAAAACTGTATCAAAATCTGTTCAGTAATTCTTTAGTTTATCGCCAACAGACAGACAAACATGTCAGACGACTTTGTTTTATAATTATGTAGTGACCCTGCCCTTCCCAAGCATCAAACCCACGAGTTCTAGTCACCTCTCACCTCTGCATATAACTTTCGCGAAAACAAATGTAATATTATCTATTGTGTAGCAAACTTTAGCATCAGTAAACTAAACTCAGCCAACAGCTGCCAACATCAACTCAAACTTCTTACTACCCGGTTGAGTAAACGATCCGGGTACCTCGTACGTTTTACCCGTGTATGTTCGACGTTGACGTCACCGCTACCTGTGGCTTCTACCCGGAATTTAAGGAGGCAACCGTATATTATGGAAGTAAGTATATATACTGTCTATAGAGTAAGAAATTCGTTGAAGCGAATGCTTATGTACGCGAAAATCTTAGAATTTAGTCGTTTTGAAATATCCTTAAAAATACACCACGCTTTTTATAATTAAATTTGCTTTAAATTCGGTGTAACGTGGTTCACTCTATATATTTTTTTTGTTAGCCTAATCTGTCCCACTCCTGGGCAAAGGCCTCCCTCCACTCCTTCCATCTTTCCCTATTCAGCGCCTCATCCTTCCAGTTTTGGAGAAATCCATAATTTTATAATTTTTTACTTCCATAAAAAATAAAAACTCCGTATAAACTTTGTACTTAGGGGGTGAATTTTGGAAAATCATCTCTTAGCGCATGCGTATCTTAATAACTATTTGCGTGCCAAACAGCACAATCCTTTCAGTAGTTTGAGTTGTGTGTCATCAGTCACTCAGTAACGATTGCCTTTTAGATAATTGTTTTTTTGTTAATCCTCTATTCTCATTTTTAACTTACTGGAAAATATTTTTTTCATTTCAGTATGTGTGTGTGTGATTTCTATTTTTCAGTCATGTTTTAAAAAAAAGTGTTTTTTTTATTTTTCCGTTAACATACCTAATACAAGTGAAGCTAATAAAAGCGTGTTAAAAACGAGTATCGCTTCTATATATTCTTGGTCTATGTAAGAACCTACCTACGAAGAACACGGCAGAAACGTAGGGAGATAATTTACTCTCGCTTCAAAACTAATCGGGCGCGTTACCTGCAAAAACAGCGACGTCGACGATCCGCGCTGTTCCTTGCGTAAATTACTTTCGCTGTAAAAGAGTTTTTTTTAATTACTTTTCGTTGGATACTTCTAATATCGTTAAGTGACTTTGTGACCTTCTAATCTGTAAAGGTTCCTTCGGTAATTAATAGTGACTTATTTGCATAAATCATTTATAGCCAAAAGGCGAGCGCGCTAAAGTAGAAGTATAGGAATACATAAAAACTTTTTAAAAGTTAAGTTATTTTTATTTTTTATATTTCTACAGGAAAACCCCTCTGCGATTGGTTATTCATTTTAAAATAATTTAGGTACAATAATTTACCTTAACATAAAACCTAAGAATAATTATGAAATATGTATAATTTATAAAAAAGACATAAGGAATGAACCTCAAAGGGCATTAAAAAATTCGTCCGCGTCGCTGTCAATGGGGCACGTGCCCAAAAGGCTGACAGCATTGCCAGCTTGACCTAAGAAAAGGCCAGCCCTCTGGTCACCTGAAAAGTCGACGAGTTGCTTGGCGATGTCCCGAAAAAAGAAGGTGATTGTTTTATCTGTAAAAAGGTCTTCATTTTTCAATTTTTAGTAACTTGTCGCTAATATTTGAAATCCCTTTAGTACCCTATAACAACGAGCATTATTCATTCATCGTTCGTATATAGCTTGTTTGAATAAAATCATGTCAATCTATTTGTCAATTTATTTTCAAATGCCATTCAATATATCTAAATAATCTGTCAATCTAAGTAACCAAATCGTAACACATTATTCGAAATAATAAAATATATTCATGAAAACTTGAATAAAAGAGCGATCATTCATTCATACATGACAGGCTATCTAGCCTTAAGCCTCGTATCGTGTCAGGCTATTATTAGAACGTAAACAAAAGAGATAAGGAGATATGCAGTAAGCTTAGTAAATCTACCTTTTAACAAACGGTAATTATATGAGAGCTGGCAACACTTAGGGATGATTCTCATTAGAGCGTGCCGTGCCCGGGCCGGGGCGTGGACGAGCCGACGTGGTATTGAAGTGCGTCGAGAGGGCCCGGACGGGACACGGATAATGCACTGTGTAATATAATTTGATTCATACAAAATATATGTAACAGATTTAAAACCGTGCCCCGTCCGTGCCCCGTCCCGGGCACGGCACGTTCTAATGAGAATCATCCCTTAGTGTTCTGCAAAATTGAGTCGTCATTTACAAGTTTTTTTTTTATTATTATTGGATCTAGTAGCCTATTCTATAAGGTAGTTTCGTAAGGGGAAGAATAGGTAGGAAACTCCTTTCATACTCTTTTTAAAAAATATACGATTAACATAAAACATTAGGAAAGTATTTTTTTTACTCACTCCAATTTTAGTAAAGCAATTTTAAATTTTGTACTATTTAAATAAAACGTTAAGAAAGTACTTATTCTTTTTACTCACTTCAATTTTAGTAAAGAAATTTTAAATTTAGAACTATTTAAAATTATCGTTTGATTAAATAATGGTGGAAACAAGCCTTAACCACACTGTCCGACCACTTTCCTTCCATAAACATTAATTGAACCAAATACTTTGTAAACCCACACAATCCATGCAACTATTTAAGTAGTAACACTAACTACTTACGTCAAAGTTTACGTCTATTGCAATAAAATCGGTAAATATAGACATTCTAATCCTATTACTGTACGTTTATGAAAAGCTATTAACGAACAATTGAACAGATTTAGCGTAGAAAAGTAAACAGCTGACGAATTTCAGTTACCAATTCAATTTTCGAATGCACTACAAAAATGAGGTTTCAATCTTGTGTGACGTCATAGTTCATCTGTACTGCGAATGTGACTTGAAAATTCGACGTCATGCTAATGCGCTGACGTAAGAGTTCATTTTTATTAATTTAAAGTCTATTTTCAAATTAAACATTTCCAATTATCACAAATCATTTTAGTTAATTCTATTCGGTTATTCTTATTTGTGACGTTGTTCTAAAAGTTCAGTGTCATGTATCAGTGTGCTTGTATGACAATATGTATGAACGCAGATGAGGCGAAAGGAGGTTTCTGCCGACTTAAATAGGAAAATGGCGTGAGATTATATATGTATGTGTGCCTACGCACTAATATATGAACAAAATATGCAAATAAGATAACCTAAAACAAACAAATAAAATTAAAAATTAGTGATTTGTTGACTGAATTATCAAGAACCAATCACAGGGCAAGATAATTTGTCACATTTGTTTGAGAAACCTTTGGGGTTGAGTTGAAATGTTAAGGGTTGTTCCTAAGTTAAAGTTCTGATTTTCCTCCAGTTCCATCATTGTTTGGTATAAAACAAATTTAATTAATCAAAGACAGTTTCCGCGTGGGTGTCGTTAAACTAAAAGGCGAACATTAGACCTTGACAGGAATCCATTATTTATGTTTTAGTATAATAATATTTCAGCATCTTTATCCTTGTATCAATACAAGCTTTTTCTTGCGACTTTATCTACTTGAATGTCGGTTGTCGCGAAAGTAGTCACGACATTTATATCAATATTTAAATTTATTTTTCAGATTTCACCCCCTCGGGATGATTTTCGAAAAAATACGAAATACATGTTTGCTTATTTGCATTCAGAAGTTTCAAGTCAAAATGTCAATTTTATTTCCAAACACAATTTGTACCCCCCTTTCACCAATGTAGGGGTTGAATTTCTCTGTGCAAAATATTAGCTTACTAGGTCCAAGGGTTAGGCTGGGCGTTAATGCAGGACTTAGTGCAGGACTTTCTTTTTTTATTATTATAGAAGTCTATAACATAAGTATGTTAAAGCAATGAAGCCTTTTCAGAGAAACCCAGTACGAAAAACGGTAATAGAACACCCTTTCACATTTTCCTTGAACTTTTGAAGGCATAAATTCAAGGAAAATGTGTCAAAATTCATTAAACTTGTTTTTTTACAGAGTATACTGTTCTGCGAGTCATTAAATCAAGAGAAATATGACAAAATTCAGGAACAGTCTTGTCACAGTTCGTGCTTAGCCAGCTGGTATAACACCCACGTGTTACGATTGAAAAGGGCACTGTACCGTCGAACAAATTATTTGGTGTATAGGAAAAAATATTTTTCGTATATAATTTTTATTTAGCTTTTAGCAAACTTAAGACTAAGAGAGAAAGAGTATTGACTGCTCAGTAGACTCAGAACACAGGTTTTAAGTATGTAGTTGTAAGTTAGCTTGCTGCCTTTAACGGATGTACAAAGAGAACTTTCTGGATACGAAGATACTGACGGTCAAAATTTTTCGAGGGGGTTTTTATTAAACCCCCACGACCCCTTCTTTTGCATGCACCTGTAAGTTCAATGTTTTTTGTACACATTATACTGCGCACTAACATAAATAGTACCTACCTAATTATTCACGCTAAAAGTAAAAATGGTTTCCAAGCAATATTTTCTGCTGAAGATTACTTAGTTGATTGACAGTAGGCTATTTTTATTATGCGCAGTTAACGGTTATGTGGTGTCTTTTTATACCCTGAATATCAAATAACTTGTTCAACTGTACTTTTTGCTAGATTGACGTAATAATAATAATCTGAACTTTATTACCGTTTCTGCTATAGCTGCCACATTGTATCGACTTATTACTAGATTTATTAAGCGATAAATAAAGTGGACGAAGACAGGGTTCTTTATTCATTCATACATTTGGTCGTTCTTTGTAGGAAAAGGAATATTTTATTCGACAGTCGAAAATCATAAGAAAATTGAGAAATGCTTTTGCAATCAATTGACGTACTTTTTATGACCTGTCAAAATGCGATTTCTTCCAAAGATTTGTATGACAATATCGAACTGTGACGTCACTTATTTGGCAAAACAATTGTCTTACTATTTATTGATTTCAAAGCCACAATAAATCTAATTTTACAATAAATGGAAAATTAATCGAGTTTTCAGGGCTAAAATAATGTGTTTCTTTAAAGCAGTTGTGTCTTGGAATTATTGGTTAAGGCGCTTCGCACACGGAGCAACTTAAGTTGAGGCAACTGGCAACTCTTTAAAAGTTTCCTGTAAAAGTTGATAGATGCTATAACGTTGCCGGTTGCCGCAACTTTTTGGCAATTTGTAAGCAACTTTCATAGGCGAGTTGCCATATGCCGTTGCCGTAGCGACACTGGCATTCCCGGCTCACGGAGAGGGAGGGAGGGTGTGAAATCGCACAAAGCGTTGCGATTGACGGTTGAGAAAACCGGCAAATTTAAAAACCGATACAATATTTAAAAGTTGCTAGTTGCGGCAACTAGCAACTAACTTAGCCATCGATTGTCACAACTCGAAACTCGAGTTGCTCTGTGTGCGCAGTCCAATTAAAATGTATGTAAACAGCTAGTTGCCAGTTGCTACAATAGTTGCTCTGTGTGCAAAGCGCCTAATGGTGTCAACTAACCAATATGTGTGGTCCACACACATCAACATTTCTTGATAAACTCGCCGAGCGTCAACTCTGCAACATGGCGTGATCAACTCCGCAACACGAGTGTTGCCCGCAATATGTTGACAGCAACTCGGCAACATGTTGCAACCATGTTGCTAAACAAATTTTGACGGGCCTGTTGGTCTAGTGGTTAGCGGCCCTGACTGCTAAGCCGGAGGTCGTGGGTTCGATTCCCACCCAGAACAAACTTTGTGTGATGAGCATGATTGTTAGTTCTGTGTCTGGGTGTGATTTATCTTTATATGTATGTATTTATAAATTATATAGGTATGTATATCAGTTGTCTGGTTACCATAACACAAGCTCTGCTTAGCTTGGGATCAGATAGCCGTGTGTGAGTTGTCCCAAGATCATCATCTGCCTAGCCTTTTCCCAACTATGTTGGGGTCGGCTTCCAGTCTAACCGGATGCAGCTGAATACCAGTATTTTACATGGAGCGACTGCCTATCTGACCTCCACAACCCAGTAACTGGGTAATATGATACCCCTAGGTAAGACTGGTTGTCAGACTTTCGGGCTTCTGACGACCCGTAACGACTGTCAAAGATTCACGTATGACAGCCGGGACCAACGGCTTAACGTGCTTTCCGAGGCACGGAGGAGTCTCGGTATGTAAAGATGGTCACCCATCCACGGACCAACCCCGGCAAGCGTAGCTTAACCTGACGGATCGACCCGTGCGGCTGTTATTACTTAGCCACGAGCTCCTCCCAGCTCCTTCCAGTTGTCCCAAGATATTTATATTTATTTAAATGTTTACCATGAATACGAGCCTTTACACTGTACCAAATGCAAACTATTTATTAAAATTCGTCGAACACCGTCCACACAAAATGTACTAATTGGAAGCCAATAACATTTTCGACGAACACAGTTTTTGATGTTCGCCAGTGAGTGGCTCGTGCAAACAGAGTCGATACGTATAATTTTTCGTACTTACGCCTACATGGCTTTTCATGCAAAATTTAAGTTTAATCTAGATCACCAAAAACTAAGAAGTACTTAAAATGACGACAGGTATGTTACTACATCTATATTAATATTATAAAGAAGAGGAAAGATTTGTTTTTTTTTGTATGTTTGTAACGAATTAGCCCAAAAAATACTGGACGGATTTAAAAAATTCTTTCACCATGAGAATGCTATTCCTAATGGTAATAGATTTTTTTTAAATCCTTAGTATTATATACCTATATCCCAGAGAAACATTTATTACATAACATACATACATAACATCACGCCTGTAATCCCCGAAGGGTTAGGCAGAGGTGTACCTATTAGTAACACCCACATTTCGCCAGTTATGTTTTTAGTCCCATGTAATAGGGGGCGAGCCTATTGCCATCAACCGGGCACAAATCCAGACTTCGAGGCTGCTACTGAGAAATTCCTGATGGAAAAACCCAATAACACTTTGCCCGACCTGGGAATCGAACCCAAGACCTCATGCACAGCAGTCGCGTTTGCGACCACTAGACCAACGAGGCAGTCAAACATTTATTATTAGAAAAAATTAGGGATCCCTACTAAAACTTCAATAGTGTAAACCAAGGTATCACAATTTATTGAATTTTTGCATGTCTGTCGGTTTGTTTATTCCGACTAACCTCCGAAACGGCTGGATCAATACGATATGATAAACCAGTAGAATAATAATCTTTCACATGCAAAAAAATATCTGTTAACGAACCTCTATAATTACGTTCATTTAAAATATTACCTTACCCTTTTATGTACAATACCTGTCAGCATTATAAATGATGTTGGCAACAATATAATCGGCTAATTAGTTACCTAATTAGTAATATGATGATGAGTACAAAGGGTGCACCACTAGCGGACGCCATGATTGGGATTTAATCAGTAATTACCTACCAGATCTCGCTCTCTAAATGGAGAATAAAGTGAAAGGTAATAAAATTAAGGATGTAGGAAAAGATATCGATGTTTTTGTACCTGTGTATTTTTATCGATAGTTTAATTAAAGCATCAGAGTCTGGATTTGTGCTCAGTTGATGGCAATAGGCTCGCCCCAATTTACATGGGACTTAAACTACTTTTGGGGTGTAGTAATGGATATACCTCTGTCTAACCCTTCAGGGATTACAGGCGTATTGATATGTTATTCTATCAAAGCGAACCAAGCTTGTTTATAGAACTAAGTTAATTATTTTAATATTTACTTAATTAGATTAGAATGCAATTATAATAATTTAATTAGATATGTATACAGACGCATTAACCTGATTGTTTTAATAACTATTTAAATTCGTAATCCATTTAACCCACATAAAAATTTGATAATGGATTTAGACCACTGGGCCACGTTATTATGTCCAACATGGTCCAACAGAGAAAGAGATAAAATTTTTCGAAGAAAACCTTCACCTGAGTGTGATACAATATTGGAAATCTTTCATTTTGACATGCTTGGCACAGTAACTGAGCGATAAGTTCCTATGCTGCGAGTCACGGATACGATACCCGCACGAAAATAAATAAATGTATGACTAGAAGTAGTTCTTCCAAGTTCTTCTTGCTGTTTATGTATGTAACTTGTTTAGATATTTGTTTTTAATGATTTAAAAAAAAAATATCTGATTATTTCCTCATGTACAATTTTTTGCACCTGCTTTTGTTATCTCTTCACCACCTTTGGTTGACTGGTAGAGAATGCCTAAGGCATTAAGTCCGCCTTTGTACTTTTTTTGTTGCATAATGTTTAAATAAATAAATAAGTTCATAAAATATGTTTGTAAGCACACCCACGATATAAGAGAATCATGGTGTGTGACAAGGTTTCATTTTTAAAACAAAATACCATCATTATTGTAGAACGTTTTTAAACGTAATATTTGTTTCATTAGCACAAAATAAAAAGCTGTCTCAATATTTGTGAAATAAAAATAAGTTGAAATAAAAGAAGGAAATGAATAAAACATCGATACTTTAAGGACGAGGACATCACTATTGGAAATTAATTTACTTTCCAATGGTGTCAAAACGTCTGCTCCGTACCACTTTGGGTTCGTTTCGGAGAAAAGACCTCTCTTTGTCTTATTAATAGATTAAATATTAAAATACACGACATCTAGAGACCATTGACTGAGGTAGCTTTTATTTCTTTGATTTTCTCTCTATTTTAAGCTAAGTTGTATAATAAAAATGGACGAGTTTTTTAGTTTGTTTGTTTTAACGCTCAAAGCTCTGGAACTACCAATCGGATTGGAATAAAACATCACGCTATGACACACAGGAGCTGAGCAGTAATCAAAGGCGTAACTTAACACGAGCGGAAAATATTACACGGACAATGTCGCAAGCAGAAAACAGTTACAGATATATTTTATGTAGATACTGGTTGTAATTCTTGACTTTCTATATTACTTAGCTTCTGCACGTGACTTCGTCCGCGTTGAAGTCAAATATATCATAAAACATGTGCAATGGCACTCGCCATTAGTGTAGCTTTCGGATCAGTGCTTTCAGTTATTACTTCAAACAAACAATTTTACGTCTAGTTTTGAAATGGATGTTGTAATTCGGTAAAGAATGTCCAATATCGAATACTGTCTAGTTTATACAAGATTCTTGGCTCAACTAATATTAAAAAGTTTAAAGCTAGAATTTTTAATCTTGCTTTACAAAAAGCACATTCATTTTCATAAGCACTGGAATGCTTTTTCGAAAAACCGTTCTACGAGAGCATGGAATTCTGCTTTAGCAAAAATGTATAATCATGTGTAGGTAGGTAAGTCCTTTTTGCAATGGGCTGTAGAAAAAAGCTATTCTAAAAGGATCAGGTAAGTACGTTTATCTTTTAGGAAATCTACTTAAGTGTTATCCCGTTGAACGAAAAAATTCCATGTCAGATGCTATAATTCCCGCGCTTTTTATACGATTCAAAAAAGGAATTCTTCTTGTTTTAACGCCTAAAAGGCGGAATGAAATTTGGAAAGAGTTCCATTTGGAACTTTTTTGAATATCTTGGTGAGAACTATGAAAGACGGTTAACAAAAAGGTCAGGAGCTAGTTCTACATATAAATGACCATTTATTCCATCAACACAATATTAATTTTATTTATAATTATTTATTTTCATTTCAATCTGTATTATACAATTATTAACCTATACATAAAACCTTAATTTAAATTTAAAATATGTACAATTTAAAATATATATATATATATATTTTATTTTACACAAGGCTTACAGACTAACAAACCAATGATATAAAGAGTATGATATTAACAAATAGCTAATTACAAGCCTCCACACATAGAAGCTAACAACATAAATGACTAAACTACTTTGGTATGGAACTATGGAGCTCACTCAGAGTCAAAACATTTATTTTAATTAGATTAATACAAGGCACTTTAAAACGTTTACAAGAAAAAAGTTGAATCTAGTTGTCCATTCCATAACTACGTTTCATATGGAGTATAATGGGCAAGAAACTCCCAACAAAATCCCAATAGTACTTGCCTGAATTTGGTCCTAGGTTCCCAGAAGCAAACCTAGGACCCCAAGCTTAGTACTCACGCTTGCAACCAGTAACGGTGCAGTCATCGAGTTTGACTATAAGTGTATTGATAAATAAAAAACACTAAACTTTTTTGTCTGAAATAGACTGTCTGTACAGTCCCCTTGAGAAGTCTATTGATGATCAGAATCACAACATTTGTGCCTGTGTGTCTTTGTCACAGGAATTTTCAACTGTAGATAAGTAGGTACATAGGCATTTATTAAGCCCCAACAGGTATTCAAATTTTCCCATCATGAGTCAGAGATAGCGAGCCTTATCGAGATACATATTTCCGACGATGCGTATTTCGTGGAATCACTCGATATTGTTGGAATATTTCGTGCTGAAATCATAATCATTCAGTTATCTGTGAAAGTGTATGGTTTATAAATAGAAATATATATTGTGCAAGCTTGGTACTATTATAAATGCGAAAGGATGGATGAATGTTGAACTTTATTACGCTAGAACGGCTGTCCGGATCTGGATGAAAGGCACAGAGATTATAGCCTGCAATGGAGAATAGGCTACTTTTGATCCGAAGTGGGCGGTTTCCGTGGAGTAACTTTGACGCGGACGAAGTCACGGGCTAAAGTTATTATACTATTATAAATGCGAAAGTTTGGATGATAGATTAGATTGTAACTCGATCACGCCAGAACTGCTGAACAGATCTGGATGAAATTTGGTACAGAAATAGGCTTTTCATGCCGGAAAAGTGTATGGCTCCCATAGGATAACATATCAACATTGACGCGGATGAAGTCGCGGGCTGAAGCTAGTATTTGAATACAATAACACAATGTGTTATAGCCAAATTATTCAATTGCCAGCCGTATATCCTCAAGACACATCTGCAGTGATTAGGGTTACTAGACAAAAATGTTTCTGACATGTCCGGAATTTATGACCTCTGTTGTGTAAACAGAGAAAATTTGGAATTGTCGTGATTTGAGATTGGGTAAGAAAATATAATACGAGAAAATTAAAATATTTACTATCCAGTTAGTATACAAAAAAAAACCAGTAATAGAACCTTCTTTTTCGCTTTCAGCAACTGAATACAATGTATCTTATAATCATAACATTGACAACAAAATGTCAAGAAGATTATGAAAAAGTTCGTAAGGCGAATAACGGGCTCCCGACTTATGGTAGCAGGTCGAACCGTGAGGTTTTAATCGGTATGAATCCGACATAACCCTCCTTTATCCCGACAAAGGGCATCCATTAGGATTTACTCACGAAAATAAAAAGAGATATCGAATATGGTAACCCTAGCAGTGATCTACCAATTCAATTAATCACATCCGTGACACGTGCACACGAGCTACACGCTACAACCACAAGACGTTGTCACCGAACTGTGAACTACAGTATTCGTTCAGCTTATATGAACTCGCCGCACCCGGAAGACAGTAGTCGTAGTTGCTAACAGGATCTTAGGAATAATGTGTTATTTCAGATCTGAATACGGATACGGATATTTGAATAATAATACACCGATTTCAGATACGGTTATGGATAACATAACATCACGCCTGCAATCCCCGGAGGGTTAGGCAGAGGTGTACCCATTAAGTACACCCACATTTCGTCAGTTATGTTTTTTTTTAGTCCCATGTAATAGGTCTATTGGGCAAGTCTATTGCCATCAACCGGGCACAAATCCAGACTCCGAAGCTGCTGATGGAAAAACCCAATAACACTTTGCCCGACCTGGGAATCGAACCCAAGACCTCATGCACAGCAGTCGCGCTTGCGACCACTAGACTAACGGATACGGTTACGGATATCATAAATATTACGGATTATTCGATAGTTTCGGATAGGTTTAGTTAGAGATATTTTTCAATTAAATATTTTGTCTCTCTATATGTTTACTCCAGCTAACCTACCAAAAAGCTGGAGCGATTTTGTCGATAATGCTACTATTACAGAAAAAGAAAATCACGGTTCTTCCCAAAAACAATGAAGCCCCGTGATAACCGACATTCAAGTGAACAAACTCCCGGGCATCTGCTAGGTATTTATAAATTAAACTATACTATTAATAAAATAAGTTCAGCGAAAGGACCAGTGCAAAAAGTCTAAAAGGACCATTTCTTGGAAAGTCTCAGTACTTACAGAAAAGGCAACTTCTCGGAGGGACCACTTTCCGAAATGATATTTTTCCTTAAAAGAACCTTTTTCCGGATAGAGCCTACCTACATTTATATAGACTTTGACTAGGATAATCTGCTAAGTATGCCCACATTATTCCTCTGGACAAGCCATTTTATTTAGAACTCTGTTACTATGGGCTTATGCCGTAGATTGCAATAAACATCATGTGATGTACCTAGCTTACCTTCGTCAGTTCTAATTAGTGTAGGTATAGAGAAATCAATTACCTACCTAACTAAACGTCTTCAATTACCGTTTAATTATCGGAAATATGGAGGCTTTCGGCTAGCTACATGTATTTGGTTAAATCATTGTTCATTTCGAGTGTATTAAGGTTTATTTTAATACTATTATTAATGCGAAAGTTTGCATGGGTGTTTTTTACTCAATCATAGGGCATACCCCTATATCTTTCTCTCAAAAATATTACTTTAAATAAAAAAGTATCTAATGTTAATCCAAGAGATGGTCTATCTATATATTATTTATTTATTTAAACTTTAGGCAACAAATAAAGTACAAAGGCGGACTTAATGCCTTAGGCATTCTCTACCAGTCAACCAACAGTCAGTCAGTCAGTAGTAGTGGTAGTCAGTCTATGTGCCAACTTTCATGCAAATCTGTTCAACGGTTTACGTGTGATTGAGTAACAAACATCCAAACATCTTCACAAACTCTCACATTTATAATATCAGTAGCAATCGCATTTGGAAATAGTGTGACTTTCCATCAGTGGAAAGTTTTTAAAATTTTTAGAGATCACCTCCTACGAAGTTACAAACAAGTTTATCACTTTAGTTGCGCTGTTACTACTCCGTGAAACTTATCTTCAGTTTAAAGATATTAATAGAAAAAAAAAATCTACGCAACTTTTTATAAAATAATGAAACATATTACTTTACACTTATTGGAAATCTAAGGTATTATACATACATATGTATAGTAAATTATATTTTTACCGGTTACTGACAGAATTTATAAACGTTCCACTTTAGTTCTGAATAATAAAAAATGCACTCTAATTCTTTCACCAATAAAAAATGGAATGAACACTTAACGTATTCTTATTTTTTTGTTTCATGACTTTTTTCCATTACTAAATTCATAATCTCATGCATTTTTGATCAGTAGCAAGGTACCATAGTAAAGTATAAAACTTGTTTACTCTTAGGACCAAAAAATTCGTCTCGAAGGACCAAATTGAAAAAGTGTTTTAGACGAATACTGATCACATTAATATTATGTTATCTGCTATACTAATGCCGATGACAAGGTTGGATACCTAGACTAGGAAAAATAAAGCTATCTTCTTGACAATGGTCCTCCTACCCACAATCCTTTCCAAAACTCTGCCGAGTTCAGAAGGTTGAGCATTTTAGTGGGCTTTCCCAATACTTGATCAACCGATGACGTCTTTTTGAACAAATGAATATATCTAGGTAATCCTTGAGCCGACAGCTTTTGTATCTAAAACAATATGTCAAACTGTCATATTTATGCTTTGGGTAAAAGTAATCCAGAAAATAAACAGTCCTTAGCCCAAAACAACACGCATTCCGGTTCATTTCATTTCAGTTCATTCACCCACTTTACATGAAAACCTTTCATGCGTCGACTAGTCTTGTGAAAACATAGTGAGTCAATATTTGGCTTGTCAAATGTAAGAAAATATTGTGAGACTGCCGAGGGAGGCTTCACTATTGGATGTTAGGAAATGTAGAGGGTATACGTATATACCCCCCCGAACTGCCCTGTAGGTCTCGTGGTCGAGCTTGGGGTCCTGGTTTCGATTTTCAGGTCCGGGGAAAAAGTGTTCATGGGTTTTTCAGTTATGAATTTCTTAGTAGCACCCCAGAGTTTGAAATTTGGTGGTGCGACCCCTCGTACCTTAGAAAGCGCGTAAAGCCATTGGTCCTGCGCCTGATCTCTCCCCGATAGTGTCGGATTGCCGTCCCATCGGACTATGAGAGTTAGGGAAGATTTAGTGCACCTAGATTTGCGCAGACACAGAGTGTATGTACTGTAAAACTCCACTTTGAAATGTACGAGACTTATTGCACTTTAAAATTGTTATGTTAGGGTTCATATTTCTGGAGACGTTTTGATACTAATTATACCCTTAAATTATTTACTGCAAGAGTGTAACGCCACCACGATCAATCTAAGTCAATGGCTAAGCTATTTTAAGCCTAAGCCATTGTTCGCCTAATGAATTTAGAAAATATGATTGAAACAGTTTCGGGGAGTACGTGATAACATAACATCACGCTTGTAATCCCGAAGGGTAAGTCAGAGGTGTACTCATTAGTACACCCACATTCCGCCAGTTATGTTTAAGTCCTATGTGATAGGGGGCGAGTCTATTGCCAAGAATCGGGCACAAATTCAAACTCCAAGGCTGCTACTGAGAAATTCCTGATGGAAAAACCCAATAACACTTTGCCCGACCTGGGAATTGAACCCAAGACCTCATGCTTAGCAGTCGCGCTTTGCGACCACTAGACTAACGAGACAGTACGTGATATTAAAGGCCAAATACACATTGATAAAGTTAATTAAGAGTTCAATTTAAAAAAAAAAAAACAATTTTTTTTTTTTATAAAGTGTTTTCCTTTTTAAAATTGATTTCCACTTTTCGTTAAACGTTTATTGAGTGCTTGCAGATACATGTCCATAGCAGCATGCAGAAGCAAAATGCTATTAACTTCGCAAAAAAATAAATTAAAATTTCGTCATGATGGTAGAAAAATCATTACAGTTTGTACCGTAGTTTACGAGAAAAAACATTTATTTCAGCTTTGAGAAACTATACCAACTATTGCTTTTCGAAGGTTTTATACACGATAGTTTACTTTATATTATGTTAATTTGTTGAAATATGACGATAATTGTTCAAGATGATGGAAGAAATCGAGCTGTAAGCTTTCATCGAAAATACTGTATTTTTCACATTAGTATACCTACATTGCACCTGTGCGAAGCCGCGGCAGGTCGCTAGTCCGTAGTTCCGTACTAATATTATGCGAAAAATAATATAATGCGAAACAAACTCTGCTTGTCTGTTGCGCTTTCACGACTAAACCACTGTGTCGATTTTGAATAGAATATATTTTATTTGCATAAAACATGGCATACAAGGTGTTATATAAAAATGAATGAGATCTTACATGTTGTGCTTAGAACTAAAGCATGCAAACTCAAGCCGGAATCAAAGGTACGGGATAAGTTTGAACCACAAGAAAGGACATAGGCTACTTTTTATTTAGCAACTTCATCGCGATAATCGACATTTATGCAGACGAAGTCGCAGGTTAAAACTAGTTCTTTATATAACTTTACCACCCTCCTATAAAATGGATAATGTGAAAAGCGCTGACGTGACAATATGCACCCGTGTAGAAAATCCTCAAGTGCTATTAACTCTGTGTGTCCATATCTTTACGAACACCTGTGGCACTTGCACACAAGCGAGACTAGGGTTTTGGCTTATCTTTGTACAGTCAGCGAAAAATATCGCTGATCGTTTAGGGTATTTTCTAAGCATTTTAAAAAACGAAGTGCTTAGGCCACCTTTCAGAAAAGTAGTGGAATACTTTAAAGTACCTTTATAGATAAATATTATAAACTTAAGCATCGTTGATTAAGGTGATGCGGCAACGCATCTTTTTTATGTGCGTCGTCTCTAAAGCAGCGTTCGATTGCTCCTCGTGGAACAACAAACTAATCCATTTTCTCAGAGTTTTATGGTTCGTGTTGAACATAAAACTCTTTGATTGATTACTAACTACTTAGATACACATTTCCTTATGCATTTTTATCATTAGAACAATTGCCGTCTGCTTCGGGAGGGTACCTCGTGATTTAAAGGTTCCGTAGGTACTCCAAATGGAAAAAATGGAACAAAACTTATAAGATCACTTCATATCCGTCTGTTACAAAGAAATTTTCGTCCATGATCGTGGCTAGATGTGGTATGGTAGATGGAATACGATTTTTGCCGAATAGTAGCGAAAGTCAGAACAAAGTAACTAATGATAGTCCAAAAACGCGTTACGCTGAAGATATCGAAAAACTTGCACAAACATGATGAAAACAATATGAACCTGTTATTATGCCACTGCAGGGCAAAGGCCTCTACTCCTACTGTGATGTATGTCTATGAAGGTATTAACAAATAAATATAACTTATAAATATACTTATAATATAACAAATAAATATATTTAAGTATATCGACTATATGGGTAGAAGCAGTAAACTTATAACGTGTAATTTCTTTGTATGTCACTCCAAATATACCGATAACCGCGAGACGTCGTTTTATTCCCGACTCCCGTTCCCTGGTTCTAGGACTCCAAATATCTCACCTACAAAGAAAGCACGGCCATTGAACATCACGATTTCAGTGTTCTATTAATTTAAGTCCAGGTTTCCTCACGACGGTTTCCTTTAGCGGTGTCAGCGATATCCTAGATAAACTCAGTTATTACTTTCCTTATGTATTCTTATGTTGATATTTAATAATTCAGATCATTATGAACCCTGTATGGCACAGCAAAAGGGTAGGAGAGAGAAAGCCCTGTTTTAAGAGATATTAATAGAAATATGTTCTAACTGAATAATCAAAATTTTGAGATCATGAATAACTGTTACTTCGCTTACATATTATTTATGTATTGTTAAATCTTATGTCAGTATTTAAAAAAGTATAATATGAATTGTCATATTGGCACTTGTCCGCAACCTTCATACATGGAGGATGTCCACAGCAAAAAAAGCGCTCGCCGTAACTTGTATTAGGTACGATTTTTAAATAAAAACACCCGTTTCACACATAATATTTATTCAGTTTGAAAGCTTTATTCATAACATAACATAACATAACATCACACCTGTAATCCCCGAAGGGTTAGGCAAAGGTGTACCTATTAGTACACCCACATTTCGCCAGTTATGTTTTTAGTCCACAGTTATGTTTTTAGTCCAATGTAATAGGGGGCGAGCCTATTGCCATCAACCGGGCACAAATCCAGACTCCGAGGCTGCTACTGAGAAATTCCTGATGGAAAAACCCAATAACACTTTGCCCGACCTGGGAATCGAACCCAAGACCTCATGCACAACAGTCGCGCTTGTGACCACTGGACCAACGAGGCAGTCCGAGGCGAACGAGGCTTTATTCATATAAATTTTATACTAATTCTACAAGAATATTGTACCATTACCGCGCTTCGTACAAAACGAAATTTAAACATATTTTGGTCGGTAAGTAATTAAACTCGATGAAATTTTGTAAACAGTTTAGAGGAAGTAATACCTGTGGTTTATCAGTTATCTGTTAAATAACTCGATTTTAAAATTAAACCTTCTTAAATGAAAACCTTTTAAATAATATAGGAAGTTTGTTTTTGGTTTCTGTGTATGGTTTTGTTATTGGAAATTTTGAGTTTATCTTGTAGACATAATCTCTTTACCCTACGTAAGTGGTAGGTACATTAAAATACTGCTAATATTGGAAGCGTTGTATCAGTATGGTAATAAATAACAGTTGTGTCGACATAGGAAACGATAAAATTTGAGTTTTCGTCGTAGATATTAAGGGGGTATCTACTAGCTTTTAGGAACGATCGCAGTCTAATCGAAAATGCTTTTAATATACCGACATTTTTGGCATTGATAGTCGCTGAGATAAGATTGTGATTAGATGTTGAACGTTTATAACTAGTAGAATTGGTCTTCGGTGCCTACCTAGCCTCCAAATAATAACAGGTCTATTAATAAATAGATACATATACATATACAAACAAAATATACAAACTAGAGAGAGGTACATATTTTTTTTTTTTAGTAAGTATATATTTTTTAAAAGAGTAAGTATGGAGTTTCTTGCCCGTTCTTCTCCATACAAAACTACCTTTTGGAATGGGCAACTAGATTCAATATTATAATTTTTCTTTTCTCTTGTAAATGACGTTCAAAAGTGCCTTTTAATGGTCTAATTGAAATAAATGATTTGACTTTGACTTTGAGGTGAAAATACATAGATTACCCCCTACAATCTCACTAACTCAAAAACTTATCCTCTTTATTATTAGTATAGATTGCCTGTTTATTCTACAATGCGTTAGTTCCAAATTATAACTAAAAAAAAACAAAGTAACTTCCTTCTTTCTTTCATATTAACAAAGTTCAAACGATAACTTTGTCAATTTCGTCAAAATGACGACAGTTACGACTTAAAATTAATTTTCCCGAAATTGAGTAAAAAGTAAAATTATTAGGCGCAAGACGCAACGGTTTATTAGAGCTCAAATATTTATTCATTACAATTCCCATAAAAAACGGTCTACCTCTCATTACTACAGACCCCTAAAAAAAACATAAAAATAAATAGATCAATATCGTTAAGCTATGCATCACTGAAATAAAAAAAGTTATTTTCGTGTACCCAAATCAAAGAAAAACAAAAACAAATAAATCTTTGTTGTACTTTACTGTTTTATCCTTAATGTATTGTTTTCAATCCTGAGATCCTATTCCTTGTTGCCATCTAAAAATCAACAGGTATTCCACAAAAACACGATAAAATTAAAAAGGGGAACTTAAATTAAACTTACCGGTAAGAAAATCCATAAAACAGCAGAAGAAATTCACAATAAACACAGTTATTTCACACAATATTTATGTTTTATACACAATAATGTTTTTTTAGTACACACGGGGACACGAGACGCGACCGCTCAGTACAACGGTCCGGGACCAACTGACTGGACTGGACTGGGAGAATATTTATGATGCGAAAACACGACGAAGTACCGAATCCTTTTGATTCTATGCTAAGGCCATTGATAGCCGACGCGCGTACTTAGACGTGGCCAGAAGGCTAAATATCAATCTTTTATGAATTTATTATTCTATTATTACTTGGAGTTTGTGACTTTTTCAATTCATATGTACTTTCTAAGTTTATGCCTCGGAAAGCACGTTAAGCTGTTGGTCCCGGCTGTCAGTCGTGGATCTTTGTGACGACAAGCCCGAATAGTCTGACAGCTAGTCGGACCATGGGGTATCGTATTATCCAGTTACTGGGTTGTTGTCAGATAGGCAGTCGCTCCATGTAAAATACTGGTATTCAGCTGCATCCGGTTAGACTGGAAGCCGACCCCAACGTTGTTGTGAAAAGGCTAGGCAGATGATGACTTGGAGTTACACCCAACTAGCAAAATAAATAATATGTTAATGCATCAAATTGAACACTACTATAAAACTGTTGAACTGCTACTAAACTATTATAAAACCTTTAGGTAGGTACATGTCTGTTAGTTGTATAATTTAAATACTATACAACTTTTTGTTAGTTAGACACTGCAGTAACGATTAAAATTTTCGTTACATAGAATAAAACACAGTCGCTTCCCGCCGCCTGTACGCGTAGATCTTTTAAACTACGTATCGAATTTGAATGCAGTTTTCATCAATAGATAGAGTGATTCTAGAGGAAGGTTATGTATCTATACTAGCTTCTGCCCGCGACTTCGTCCACGTTAAAGTTGATTTCTCCATACAAACTTTGGAACCACATTTAATCCCGTTACGGGGTGAATTATACAACTCCTTTCTCAGCGGACGTCTACTAACTATCATAAACTACTTCCGTGCCAAACTTCATCTTTTCGCGTCAAGCGGTTTTCGATATTTCCTGATGAGTGAGTGACCTTTCGCTTTTAATATTTAGATAAATACTGCACCCGTGCAAAGCAGGGGCGGATCGATAGTTATTAATAAAATAAAACTGCGAGCTATTTCAATATTGTTTGTTGTTTGTACGGATATGAATTCTGTTAATTGCAATCGAATGCTAATATTGATGTTGATCTGTTTATTCTTCATTTACGAATACGAGGTGGATCATTACATAGCTGTTAATTACGCATAGGTACTGCTCATCAGACCAAGAACTTTGAGTAAAAACAATTGCTGGGAAATAGATTTTATTCTTTTTTTTTTGACTGCCTCGTTGGTCTAGTGGTCGCAAGCGCGACTGCTGTGCATGAAGTCTTGAGTTCGATTCCCAGGTCGGGCAAAGTGTTATTGGGTTTTTCCATCAGGAATTTCAGTAGCAGCCTCGGAGTCTGGATTTGTGCCCAGTTGATGGCAATAGGCTCGCCCCATATTACATGGGACTAAAAACATAACTGGCGAAATGTGGGTACACCTCTTCCTAACCCTGCGGGGATTTCAGGCGTGATGTTATGTAGCATTTATTCTTTGTGTGAAAAATCACTGTTTATTTTAGTGCTTAATGTAACGCATGCAAATCATATGGATGGATCTAACAGTACCTATCTACATGGTTCGTGGGTTATTTAGGTAGATAATGTTAAAGTCATATCATTTAAAATTTGTTTTCTTTTTGTGTCTGGAAGTACTTGTCTGATTACAAAAATATTTCACCGATCAACACTATTATTGCCAAAGATATGTTTTATGGTAAGGATATATGACTTCCACGCAGCCGAAGTCGCGAGCGTGACTAGTAAATGATAAAGGATGACGTGCTGCAGACCACCTCGGTTTGCTAATACGAGTCCGAGACTAATAAAATTGAGCTTCATTAATTATTTTCTCGGAGTTTTTCTAGTGGTCGCCAACTTGCCTCTGTAGATCCTGGCTTTCAGGAGTTGCAGTGGTTGGGAATAGTATGGCAAAAAATGCAATTAGTAAGTAAGCAATCCTATTTTTTTTTTATTATAGTGAATCATGGAATGATTTCTCTAGTTTTGCGAAAGGGAGTGTGAGGCTCTTTCTGACTAAAACCCATCATGTTCCTCTTAATGTCCTTTACGTTCCATGGCCGCCGCTCGCGGTTACTCTTCGAATAAAATCCACAACCCTGGCAGAAGTAGCAATCCTGGATACGTTTTGTAAATAGGTCATGGGAGAGTGATGACTGATAAGAGATAACTAACCATAAACATGAAGCTATTAATAGCGATTTCTTAATTGTCTGCGCTGTTATTCACATGATTACGGTGATCAATCTTTTTTATCAGTTAATCTTGCTAACGGTCCATTGTGTTAGAATCTTCCTCGGTAATTTTGCTGAAGTGAGTCGAAGATGAGATGTCATCCTCCTACTTAATTAAAATTTTGCTCTGTCCGACAGGGTCCATAATCCAAAACTTAAAATCCAATACCTACACATGGGTGCTTTATATAATGCGTTATAATAACGCCATAGGATTGGACTGTTGGATTTTCAACGCGATATCTGTGTAGGTAGGTGCCTACCTATAATTTTCACAACTAGTTCAATTACAAGCAGTGAGTGACTTATTTTAATTACTGACCTATCTCATAGTGTTATATGTATGTTTTAGAGTCGATGAAATAATGTTTTGCCTGCTTTAATTTTAATTTCATACTAATTTACAACTACTAATTTACTTTTTTTTATTTTTTATTGACTGCCTCGTTGGTCTAGTGGTCGCAAGCGCGACTGCTGTGCATGAGGTCTTGGGTTCGATTCCCAGGTCGGGCAAAGTACTATTGGGTTTTTCCCTCTAGGATTTGTGCCCGGACTTAAACATAACTGGTGAAAATGTGGGTGTATACCTCTGCCGAACCCTTCGGGGATTACAGGCGTGATGTTATGAGTGAATAAACAAATACAAATCGTACTCCTACTTTCGATAATGCTACTTCGATTGTCTCATATTTTCTGACATGATACCACAGCATCCTGTCTGGGATGTCCGATCTGATTCGAATGCCTACGATCCGATTCCAATATCGATTCTATCGGATACCCGAACAATGCTTGCGTCCGGCTCAGTCGAGATCCTGTTGAAGGTAGACAGCTAATCGATAGCTGGTAGTCATACGAACCTGCCTTATATCAAATCAAATGATTTATTTCAGATAAATATTCATCGGTAAATAGGAGAAACATGCCATAGTTGTAAATTATCATAACAAAACATAACATAACATCACGCCTGTAATCCCCGAAGGGTTAAGCAGAGATGTACCCATTAGTACAGTCACATTTCGCCAGTTATGTTTTTAGTCCCATGTAATAGGGGGCGAGCCTATTGCCATCAACCGGGCACAAATCCAGACTCCGAGGCTGCTACTGAGAAATTCCTTATGGAAAAACCCAATAACACATTTGCCCGACCTGAAAATCGAACCCAAGACCTTAAGCTCAGTAGTTGCGCTTTGCGACCACTAGTCCAACGAGGGAATAATAAAACATAGTTAAATAAATAATCATTATGTCATCGCGCATAAATAATATCGACCTATCTATCTTTTTATATCTTTCATTCATCCAACATTACAGTACCGGAATCCATTTAATAACTTTTACTTTTCGCAGTATTAAAGTACCTACCAATATAATATGTACCTACCTATTTCCGAAGCGGAAGCAGTTCCAATACCAATCTACTAGCGCGCTACTTTAATTTTCAGTCGGACGCTTCGGAATTCAGATTGTGAAGGTTTGTTGTATTGCAAAGCCTGTATTCCTGTAATAAACTGTAGTTCGGAATTTGATGCATCCTTTAGAAAGAAGCGTTTTGCTTTTGTGCCGTTCGTTATGTGGATTTATTATACCTATCCTAGCTTCTGCCCACGACTTCGTCCGTGTTAAAGTTAGTTTTGTCATACCAACTTTGGACCCCGTTTCATCCCCTCAAGGGGTGAATTTTGGAAAATCCTTTCTTAGCGGACGTCTCTCTGCAAAATTTCATGTATAAACGTCAAGCGCTTTTCGATATTTCGTGATGAGTAAGTGAGTGACCTTTCGCTTTTATTTATGTAGGTACTAGCTGTCGGCCGCGGTTACACCCGCGTCTTTGGTTACTGCTCCGCTCGCGTAGGTCGTAGCGTGATGGTATAGCCTTCCTCGATAACTACTCTATCTAACACTGAAATAATCATTCAAATCGGACCAGTAGTTCCAGAGATTAGCGCGTTCAAACAAACAAACAAACACTGCAGCTTTGTAATATTAGTATAGATTTAGACTAGATACTTATCTACTATCAAGTCGGCCATTGTTTTGTAAGTAACCCCTCCCTCCTTTGTACGGAATACAGATAGGTACCTACTTAGCAGGTAGGTAGTGCGGTCAACAAAGGGCTCTGATCAAAACTTAATGAATATCTCATCAGACAGGAGTTTAGCTTTAGCGACCGACTTACTGTTTAAATAGTGCCTAACTAACTAGGTACCCACAAGAGGCCGCGGTTAACTATTTGTCGAATAAGGAATATTGAAATTGAACTGTAGGCTGTAAGTTGATGTAGGTATCTACTAGGATTATAGGTAATTAATTGTAATAGAACCTCGCCTCTGCCTCCGTAAGTAGGTACGGATCTTCTACGAGAAATCATATCTCCGCTACAAATTCGCATCTGTAAAATTTTTGGGGAGTCGTTGAATACCTAGTTGTTTTTTTATACGTGTAAGATGGGTTTGCTCTTGACTCTAGTCTAGGTCAGAGGTGACAGAGACATAGTTTACGATGGAGTGAACTTACCGAGAAGACTGTTCACTCAAACTTTGAAGACACGATTTATGTTGACAAACAACGCGCGTGGAGGCCGCTTAGCTGTGTTGCAAGCGAAATGGTCAAGACATTTCTCCTATCGTTTGCACTTCGACGCGTCTGCGACCAGTAAACCAACGTTGTTTTTGACCCAAGAACGCTGTCTTACTTGTGTACCTACACAGGATACAAAGTGAATACATTTACATAATTTTTACTCCAATTTATGGTAATGAGCATCTAACATGCTTATGTGAAAAGATTTGAGGTGAATACAGCAGGGGTCGGCAACTTTTTGGCAGGTAAGGGGAACATGGTGGCAAAATAAACTAAGAAATTTACCCTAGAAGCCCAATATACCTAACTAATTGGACATATCCCATTCAAAAAAAAAACGTTATTCAAAAAAAATTAAACAATACCTATAAGGCTTGAATTCGCACACGTAATATTTACATTATGTTCATATGTTTGGACTTTATTGGTAGAAAGATATCCACTGTAAATCATTCAGAAATTATAACTACAAAGTACCTAAATGGGTCGGTACCTAATTTTATACAAACACTAGCTTTTGCCCGCGACTTCGTCCGCACAGAAATAAAATAATGTAGCTTTCTAATGGTGAAAGAAGTCCAGTAGTTTTTGAGTTTATCCATTACAAACAAAAATATTTTTTATTCCTCTTTATAATATTAGTGTAGAAAACATTCACGGGCCGCAAGTAAAACGTCCGCGGATCGCGGGTTGCCGACCGCTGCTCTACAGGCTACAGGCACTACGTCAAAAGAGAACCTTCAGTCGTCAGGAGAGCCTCTCAACTGTGTTGAAATTAATGAGTAAGAGGTATATAGATACACCCGCTTTCAAGGTTGAAAAGGTAGGCTGAAATATTTGCTTACTTATGTACTTTTTAGAGAACGTATTCGGGGTTAAGCTCGCGTGAATAATGCGGATACGAAGCGGGTCTTATTTAGATTTATTAAATTGGAAGTAAATTTAACTGATGGTATATGGATCGAGGTCGCGGGACGTCTTAACAGGATACCGTGGCCCCGGAACGCAATGGGCAACAGAAGGAACAGAGTGGTTTTTTAGTCAGACTCATTGACTGCGGGAAAACACACACGTTGTGTTTCGACTAAAAAACGCGAGTGCGGCGCACACACACCGTATGTGTTTTTCTATGGCGAACACACGAACATTGGTAGCTAGCCGCACTGGCGTTTGGCGTAGCGAATGTTCGCCCGCAGTCATCGGGTTAAGTCCGACAGTCCCATCCATCCCACCCCAGGAAGTAAAGACTCAATTGATGATTTCTACCACTAAAAAAAAAAAAAAAAACATCCGAATGAACATTTCGTTACCTTCATAAAGGAAGAATTTGTTAGAAAAGTGTGCTGTATTGAAGTTTCCATGATCAGCTACGCGACACCTCGCAGCGTAACACAACGCCGTCTCTTCGTGTGCAGTAGTTTTTTTACGCATAACATCACGCCTGTTATCCCTAAAGAGTAAGGCGGTTTACCCATTAGTACACCCAAATTTCGCCAGTTATGTATAAGTCCCATGTAAAAGCAGGAGGAACCGTGGAATTTAAGTAGGTTTGAGTCCGACATAACCCTCCCTTATCCCCAAAAAGAGGGCATCCGTGAGGATATCCACAAAAAAAAAGGGAAACATAACATATAACATAACATCACGCCTGTAATCCCCGAAGGGTTAGGCAGAGGTGCACCCATTAGTACACCCACATTTCGCCAGTTATGTTTTTAGTCCCATGTAATAGGGGGCGAGCCTTTTGCCATCATCCGGGCACAAATCCAGACTCCGAGGCTGCTACTGAGAAATTCCTGTTGGAAAAACCCAATAACACTTTGCCCGACCTGGGAATCGAACCCAAGACCTCATGCACAGCAGTCGCACTTGCGACCACTAGACCAACGAGACCAAAAAGGGAAAATAAAACACAAACTGACATATTACTTTCTCTTATAATTCATTCACAATTCTCTTAAAAGTAACTTAATACTACATTCATTACATTAGATTAAAATGTACTTAAAAAGTGTGAAAAATTTAAACATTTGCCATATGAGCAAATTTTTATTTTATGTACAGTCAACGCCAAATATATGCTGTCACTATTATTGCCTTTATAATTATAATACTAGTGCTTTAGGATATTATTAAGGAAGATTTTTATTTTTAATCCTATCTAGCGTTAGTAATTAGTTCTTAAGAGTATTGGCATATGGTCCAATTAGGATAGATCCTATTTCTAAGTAGGTGTAAAGCGATCGTGGATTTATAAGGTGGACGGGCTTCGATTTATCTATATACACTACGACAGGGGTTGCCAACTTGGTTAGACCTAACTTCGACTTTTTGCCAACAAAAGTCTGTGCAAGCTACCATAGGTACTTCTTAAAATTTTAAATGAAACCCTATAGATCAGGGGGCCTACCGCCACATATTAAAACAATCTTATTTTAATATTACTTTGTAATTTCTGTTGTTGGATTTTCAACTCTCGGCGCTGAGCCGAGCGTTGAAATTCCAACTGTGCCAAAGGCAAAGTAACATTAAAATAAAAACAACATACATGATTTTTACAGCAAAAAATGAACCACTACCAGAATACCCGCCTCTTACAGTAAACAATGATATCATAAAAAGATCAAGTCACGAAAAGTATCTCGGTCTGAGGGTAGATGACAAACTCACATGGAAATTGCACATTGAACATCTAAAAACCAAATTAATGTCATTACTAGCATCTTTACGTAAAATTTCAAATTGTATCCCAAGGAAAATACGTACAACTATTTATAACTCATTGGTAAAATCACATCTCGAGTACCTCATCGAAGTATGGGGATCTGCCGCAAAAACTATCCTGATGCCTTTACAAAGAACCCAGAACAAAATTATAAAAACTCTGTATCACTACCAATACCTTACTCCAACAAAAACAATATTTAAAAGGACTAAATTATTAAATCTCACACAACTGTACACATACGGCACCTGCACACTAATAAAAAAAATCATGTCAAACAACGTACTATCAAATTTACAATTTCATAAAAAAACAATATCGCACAACCTAAGAAATAAAAATAAATTACATCGAAGACAAGCTCGGACAAACTACGGTAAAAAAACCATACTGTTCGAAGGAGCACAGCTGTTTAACGACCTACCAAATGATATAAAAGATTGTGATAGTATCAATACATTCAAACGGAAACTAAGAAATCATGTTTATGAAATGTAGTCATACCGAATATAATATTAGCAACTACACATCTACCTAATTCTTTGTTTATATAACTTTATCAGCGCGCAACGAAGGCAAAATGTATTTGTTTAGATATAAGATATTTGTATCTCATTATAAGTGAACCTGTTGTTCTTATGAGAATAAATTCTTTAAACCTAAAATAAGATTGTTTTAAGAGATTGGGGTAGGCCCCCAGGCCCCCAGATCTGATCAGTATACAATTATGTAGGTACTTTTTATTTTAATTATTTTATTTAAAGGAAAATTATTCTTAGTAGCAGTTTGTTAACGTATTTTCATTTTTTTGCCTTGCCGCGATCAACCGGTTGGCCATCCCTGCACTACGATAACTTATTCTCCATAAGCTATAAAGTAGGGATCAAATAATCGAATGCAAAAATCAAAATTCATTTTTCGCTAGGAAAGTATGGATATGACTTCTAGAAATAATGAAAGAAAAAAATCTACGACAATCTCGGAATCGCGTATTTTCGAATCAAAAGTTCCATTTGATACTAAGCTAATACCTAATGAAGGCCAATTCTACAAATTAAAAACGTGATGACACAGTTGACATGGTGGTTGCTGCACTGAGTGTCGCGGGTTCGAATCCCGCACGGAACATTTATATGGCCTACAGTTACTGCTGAGCATGAGGTCTTGGGTTCGATTCCCAGGTCGGGCGAAGTGTTATTGGGCTTTTCTATCAGGAATTGCTCAATAGCAGCCTCGGAGTCTGAATTAGTTTATTGCATACGATTATTCGATCCCTGGTATTAAGATAAAAATTAAATCTTGTATTGTTCATTATTAAAGGTGCTCCCTCACCGGGAGCATTCAAGTGAAATGTAACGTTACAGATTTGAGCATTACATCAGTGAAAGAGAAGAACCGAGCATTACAATGCGCACCTTGTAATGATACAATGTGTAATATCTTGATACAACTTGTAACATCAATGCGCTCCACTTCCAATGTAATGCTCAAAGTCGAATCTATATGTTACATTACACGCAAATGCTCGTTAGTCAGGGAGGTATTATTGTAATGTAATGCTCAAAGTTGAATCTATAATGTTACAATACACGTGAATCAAATGCTCCCGGTGAGGAAGCACCTTAAAGCAAATATCCTTTAAGCGGTTACTGTCTAAACTTACAAGTATAATTAATATATTTGAGCAAAATCTGCAATATAAAAGTTTGAATTTAACGTTCTTTCCGCATTCTATTTTTAAAATACCAAATATTTGCCACGTTCCATTTTACTCTAGCGAACTATCTCACTCAATAACTAGTAAAATATTTTAATTGACACTTTTCACTCAATAGTTTACCCTAAGTACACCAAAAAACAAGATGGCCGTCACGGGACCCGGCAAATGTGAAACATTTCAGTGGATATTAAAATTTCTAATTAATAATGCATACAAGGAAGTCGAGAGCGGTGACGTCATGCCGTTTGCCGTCACGGCATTCGAGTCAGTTTTACTGCAAAGGCGCGAAATTAGAAATTATTTTTGATGTTTCACATCACAGTTTCCTTTGTACAGTTTTATACCATGTTCTTATTTTATTATCATTATTTCGATAATCGGTTTTTAAACCTAATAAATAAAATTAAAATATAATTGGCGCTGACTGTACTTGTATATTTTGTACACCGTACACTCACATCCCTAGCGGCATTCGCGTCACTATTATGTCATATAATAAAGATCAAATTATTCTGGCGGTGATTTTGGTTATCGATGTCGATAGGGCAAATGAACAGTCAGCATAAAAAAAATTCGGGACGAATAGATTCTTAAAATCTTTATGAAACTTTTGAAAAATCGAAATCGGGTAATATTCTTATCGCATTAACAGCTGTTGTGTACTGTATTTACCTTGAAACTCGAGATAACTCAAAAATCGTAATAGCAAGAGCGTTAAAAAATTTACAGCATGTATCTGCCGCTATAACAAATGTAAAAATAAAGGTGTTCTCATACAAGAAACGAATTTTTTGTTTTGCGCTTTTTTCGATTTTCATATTGGTACAGTAGGTCGGTTGGTATTGGTACGTGATGGCCTAACGGTTAAGGCGCCCGCCTCTCATGCATGAGGTTGCGGGTTCGAATCCGGGCAAGTACCAATGTGACTTTTTCAATTCATATGTACTTTCTAAAGTTTTTCTTAGACATTACTGACATCATTCCGTGCCTCGGAAAGCATGTTAAGCTGTTGGTCCCGGCTGTCATGCGTGGATCTTTGACAGTCGTTACGAGTCGTCAGAAGCTTGCAAGTCTGACAACCAGTCTTACCTAGGGGTATCATATTACCCAGTTACTGGGTTGTGAAGGTCAGACAGGCAGTCGCTCCATGTAAAATATAAGTATTCAAAGCATCCGGTTAGACTGGAAGCCGACCCCAACATAGTTGGGAAAAGGCTAGGCAGATGATGATATTGGTACGGTAGTACGAAACCCTCCATGTGTAAGTCTAACTTGCACAGGAGGCTTTTCAAGTTGTTCCTATCATTTCAACAGTCTATTCGTCCCAATATTTACGCTGACTATACACGGTTACTTTTAAGTCGTCCTGGAACCGAAAGCCATAAACTCGATCATCGAACTCGAAACGATTGGGACCATTATATTCAAAAAGTAACAATTAAAAAAAACAGCTGTTCAGTACACTTTGACGAGTTAGACGAACGTAAACGTACTGAACAGCTGATTTTTTATATTGTTACTTTTTGAAAAAAAATGGATCCAATCGTTTCGAGTATGATGATCGAGTTTATGGCTTTCGGTTCCAGGACGACCTAAAAGTAACTGTGTATAATAAATATTAAAAAAATATCTTAAGGCCAGATAGCGCATAAAATATACATGCAATTAAAAAATTGTTTCATTTCGCCGCCAGTATAATTTGACGCTTAATATAAATCTCATACACCCGGTATGAGGCCTGGCTTCCGCCCAGGCCAGGCTTCTTTGGCATATTTCTTCTTTCTGGGCTCGCTCGAAGGGCCGGCCTCTTCTGGTGCTAGGAATAGAAAATAGAAAGTTAAATTTTTGTGCTGACTGTACGAAGAGTATTTATTCACTACTAACGAACCGCCCCGGCTTGGAACGGGTACCAATTTCAGACTCGGTCAGTTTTCAAAAAAAAATCTTTCTTAAAAACCTTATCCGGAAAATTACGAATCCAACAAACAAAAAAAGGATCAGCCAAATCGGTCTACCCGTTCTCGAGTTTTGCGGTTAGCAACACATTTAGTGATTCATTTTTATTTATATGTATAAACTATAAAGCTTATGTCCGCAACTTCGTCCGCTTACATTTAGGTTTTAGCGGACGCAGACTAAGTCAAAGTCAAACAAAAAGTACTCTATTGTCCTTTCATGGGGTTCAAACTTACCCCATACCAAATTTCATCAAAATCAGGTCAGTGGTTTAGTCGTCGACAGCATAACAGACAGACGGACAGACAAGAGATACTTTCATATTTATAATATATTAGTAAGACTTAGCTTTTGCCTGCATCTTCGTCTGCGTAAATTTCAGTTATCACGAACCAAATCGTAGTCGAAAAAAGAAGCCTATGTCCTAACCGTAACATACAGACAGACAGAGTTACTTTCTCGTTTATAATAATGGATTTTGGAAAGAAAGAAAGTAGTTTTTTTTTTTACCTGTATGTGGTAAAGGAGGATGTATATTGAGGTGCGGCTCCGGACCCTCCAGCTCCACGTCAGGCGCAGGGTTGGGTAGCGATAGACCCAATCTGAAATCACAACAACACATATTACATACTATTTCATCACGCCTGTACTGTACTGAGGTGTCTGATACCTATAGGTATTTCTCAGTTATGTTTTAACTGCCTCGTCGGTCTCATGGTCGCAAGCACGACTGCTGAGCGTGGGGTCCTGGGTTCGATTCCCAGGTCGGGAAATAGTGTTATTGTTTTTTTCCATTAGTTAGGGTTCTCTTCTCAGCTTGGAGTTTGGAAGTTGGTGGTGTGACACCCCCGTACCTCGGAAAGCTCGTAAAGCCGTTAGTCCTGCGCCTGATCCCTTCGCAGTCATGACAGTTTGCCCTCCCATCGGATTATAGAATGAGGGAAAAGGGAGTGCACCTGTGTTAATGCACACACTAGTGCTCTACAATCATCATCTGCCTAGCCTTTTCCCAACTATGTTTTCGGGTCGGTTCCAGTCTAACCGGATGCAGCTGAATACCAGTATTTTACATGGAGCGACTGCCTATCTGACCTCCACAACCCAGTAACTGGGTAATATGATACCCCTAGGTAAGACTGATTGTCAGACTTTCGGGCTTCTGACGACCCGTAACGACTGTCAAAGATCCACATATGACAGCCGGGACCAACGGTTTAACGTGCTTTCCGAGGCACGGAGGAGTCTCGGTGTGTAAAGATGGTCACACTAGTGCTCTACAATATCACCCTAATAATATTGTTAAGTACTAACCTGGCTCCAATTAGACTAAGATGTGAGCTAGGCGCCGGCAGGTCAGAGTACAAGTTGCTGCCTCTTGATATCTCCTGCAGTCTTAGCGAATGGTGGTGACCTGCACAAGTAGAACTCTTTTTATATAATAATCTTATGGACCTTGTTTTCTGAGGGAAAATTTAAATTGAGGAGAATAGAGGGTGATGAGTTCTAGAGATGAAAAACTTTTACAGTGAAGTGTTGGAAGTACTTGCAGGGTAATGAGTGATGGAATTATGTAAAAGTCCCTTCACCTATCAATTAATAATTCAGAGCTCTTTGTTTTTATATGAAATATTCATATATGTATTGTATATTCAACACAATGTATTTTGTTTATGAATAAATGAAATGAAAATTCCAAATGCTGAAAAAAGATCAGACTACTGACTGAAATCTCTTGCTGCAAAGAGTTGGAAGTACTTTGGAGTTATGAGCTGCAAGCTTGCTCCACCTAAATTTACAGAGGATGATGTTCCCAGAAAGGAACAGCTGATTTTTAAAGTCAACGCATCTGTTTCAATTAGACCATTTACAGCAACTTCTGAACTGTCAAGGAGTTGGTCAGTTAGTCAGAAAGTTGAAGCTAATTACTCATTCCAAAACAATGGTAAAAGGTCTATGGAAAACAAGCAAGAATTCCATTGACACAAATGGATACAAATGGATGACGATCTGATTAGGACCGCGGGATTGCGCTGGATGCAAGCTTCTTCCATCCGGTCCTATTGGAAATCTGTAGGGGAGGCCTATGTTCAGCAGTGGACGTCCTAAGGCTGATATGATGATGATGATGAATGGATACTTACTATCATCAGCACTCTGCAATTTCAATTTCTTTGGCTGACTATTAGGATTGGGTACTATAGTAGACTTCACCAGATTCCTGAACCTTCCAATAGTCGGATCTATATCCTCAGGGTTGATGATATCCACCTCCTCATTAAACGAGACATTCCTCTTCATTTTCTTGGCAATACCACCAGGCATTGATGCTGAACGTTTCGTGCCAGTTGGCGGCTAAAAATGCAGGTTTATAGTTTAAAGGTTTTATTGTAAATATGAATGCAGGTTTATAGTAAAAAGGTTTTATTGTTAAAAGGGTAGATGACACCACCAATCAATTGAAGTACTTTTTATAACCTGAAAAGATGTGATTCTCCCTATATTTTGTATGACAAAAGACTACTGTGACATCAATTTTGGGTCAACTCAATTGATTAACTAATTATTTATTTATTTCTTAATCACTATACAACAAAAAAAGTACAAAGGCAGGCTTAATGTTTTAGGCATTCTCTTTTATTAATTTGAAAGCAGCTAAAAATATTTATTTTCAATTAATTGAAAATTAATCAGGTGTTCAAAGCTAAAATAAAGTTTTTTTTTAGAGAAGTTATGTCTTGTTATACCCAATTAAAACTTTTTTGATAAAACAATATACCTTCATGACGTCACTGCCGTCATCTGTTGATATACCCAACATAGAAATTCTTCTGTTGTGTGCTGTATTGAATTCTGTTAAATTCTGTAAGAATAAAATATATAAAAAATATATTGAAGAAAACTGCAATAATAGTTCAACAATTCATAATCAATCAACCCCAGATCATCAATAAGGATAATCTTTACTAATATTATGAAGATGAACAGTTTGTTTGTTTAAACTTGTGCAAATCTCAGGAATGACTGGTCCTTTTTGAAAAGTCTTTTGCTTCATAGAATCTGATTATGAAGGAAGGTTAGAATCTATTTAACATCATGATATTATGACCAACAGGAGCAACAATTAAATATTGAAACCAATATTAAAAAAAATATGAGCATTATTTGCACTCCAGAAAATGAAAATTTAAAAAATAAAATTACTCTGTATTTATTTAAAACTAGCAGCACTCACATCTAGTTCAGTTTGTGTTTCTGGCAGACCTAATAAGGCACCCTCTTGTTCCGTGTTGGGCAAATCCTCCATTATTCCTCTAGAATTGCCTGTGGGACGCTCTCTGTGTGGAAAATATTATGAAATGTAAAGAAAAACTTCACATCTTTTAAAGATTTTATTTATGATACTACTAGCAAATTAAACCTCCTTTTACTGTAGCCTCTTACTGTTAATTAATAACAACAAGAGGCATGTTGTTTATTATTTTATTTCTATGTTCGTGTATGCGAATAAATTTTTTCATGCTTCTAGATTTACTTAATTCTCTCAATGATTAGTTTTTCCATATTACCTTATAATGTAGTTTCTAGTAGAGGCTCCAAAGTGGAAATTTGAATCTATGGGCAGCTGCGTCGGTTTATTTGACTCCAAACGCATTTGTCCAATAAATGTCCCATGAGCTATAAATTACGAATACACATAAGTTTGAGTTCCTTCAAAATAGTTTTAAATGGACCCTTATGATTCATACTTACTGCTGCCTAAGTCAACCAAGAATGCCCGGTTTAAATGTTTATGATAAACAAACGCAGCATGCACTCTAGAACAGCTAGCATGGTCGATGCAAAAATCATTCATCTGTGGGTTACGGCCAAACAAATAACACTTTTTCTCATCAATCATAAGTTTCTGTATCAATTTGTCGCCCTTTAGAACGTCCAAGTGAAGCCCAGTAGGTGGTTTTCCAGCCCTAAAAGAAAATTAAATTTTATGACCGGCGAACTAGGTCTTCTGCAAAACGTGTGTCGTTATCACGAGAAAAGAGATATCCCTTACCAATTGGGCACCTCATAGTGATTAGCCATGGCTAATTTAGGGGTTCAACTGTTATATAACAGTGAATAAGATGTGATTTAATAATAATTTCCAATACATCGAACGATCTACAGTTCAATCGTTGTCAAGTTTGGTTCAATTTGGTTGGTTTGTTTGACAGATTTTATCATACCCCATAGACTATATTCCATAGACAACACATTTTTGAAATTGTCGCGTTCACATTATGATTCTTTGATGCTGAATTATTTTGAAGCGAATTACGTAATTGAACGCTCTTTATCAGATATTTTCCATCATTGTTTTGTTGTCTTTGGAAATTTTGGAATGTTGTCAAACAAAATTGACAGATCGAGTTGTATGGGCGGGCGACATGTTGTAAAATAAATATAATCAACCATTTAATGAAATTCACTTCTTTCATGTAATATTGTGTCAAATAAAATGGTTTCTAGTGAAGAAGAGCCGGAAACTAAAACCAGCGAACCATTAACATGGGACGTGGACATGGAAATCCAATTATTTTACGCCATGGCTAACCACAAGCCGGTTGGTATAAACAAACATTTTCACATGGCCTGTATTTGGGAGAAACTTTCCAACTCTATAACTAAAGAGATTACCACCCAAGATATATGGAAGCATTTAGAAACTCTGTACGATTTAACCATGTTAGAAGATGTGGAGCCAATACCATTTCCTAATCATGAAATGCCGTTCAGTTTGCCTGAAAGCGAGTTCGGTGCGCTGATGAAACAAAAGTGTAAGGAGGCCATATTAGCTGATGATAGCGAAGGTAATCTAAGTTTGCCGCCTAACTTGCTATTTTCAGTGGCGTAGCCTAAGCTGCTTATGCCATCATATTTACGCTTATAATGCATTAAAATGTTAAAATCTAGATGGAAGGAGTCCGTCACCTAAGCCTTCGACACCTAGAAGCAGTTCTAGGGGCACTGCGTCTAAAGATAGTACACCCAAAGGTAGAACTTGTCTATTACCAATTGGTTTTTTTTTGTTGTGGTTTGTGGTGTTTGTAGCTAGTGATGTGGTATAGAATTTTTTATTTGTACTGCATTTTATTTTAATTGTTATTGAATAATGAGGTTTCATTAAAAAATCAGCAATCTTTATTTTCTGCAGCAAATTACTTTGAAATGAAAGTGAGAATAGAATTGATGTCTTTGCATAGTTATGAAAGGCAAAAAATTGAAATGTTGCTAGGCCTCTATCAATTTATAGGTTTAGGGCCAGACTACTGCAGTAGCCCCTTTGTCGGACTGTAAATGGATTGTCATTTTTAATCATACAGTTGACACATCCAGAGAGGTATGCAATACCTACTGCATACACAACGACAAAACAGAAACTGTGATGTTGTGTATACAGTATGGAAAAAGTGACAGTCTATTTACAGTTTGACAAACATGACTACTCCAGCATGACAGCAGTTTGAACTCTCAAATTGAAAAAGCACTAAAAGACAAACAAAACATTTTCACTGTAGATATGTTCTATTCATCAAATATTGAATCTTGTGAAAGTATTGAGTTAAAGAAAAAACATATCAGTCCTATTCTTACTTTGAAAGTAATAATTGTCTCAGTGTTCTTTATTTATTTGCAATAAGCACTCCAACAGCACTGTCACATGGACATTGTTTGTACACACAGCAAAACAGATAGGTATGCAGGGTCATCAGATATAGTTGAAGTTTTCTTAGAAACTGATGAATGTCTTTAACTGAAACTTAACTTAATTAATTAACTGTTCATTATTTACGTTTAAAATTGAATTTCATTCGAAAAAATCTGTCAGTTTCTTTGAAAACTTCAACTATATCTGACGACCCTGCAATACCTATCTGTTTTGCTGGCTGTACATAAATAAATAAATATATTTAAACAAATTTAACATGTTTGTTACTTGACCAGGCAGCCGTAAGGACAGTGTAAGCGCACTGGCCACTAAGACCCGCAAGGAGAGTGGTAGCTCCCATGCCTCCACTGACACCCCCAGCATCAAGTCCGAAAAAGATTATGGTAAGAATATATTGTTGATGGTATTTTATACAAGGTGTAACAACATAACATCACGCCTGTAATCCCCAAAGGGTTAGCAGAGCTGTACACATTAGTACGATGGTTATCAAATATGACAGTTTGACTACTTTTGTATAGAAACCATTTATATTCATATATAATCTATAATAATCGATATATTAAAATGAAATAAAACAATATACTCAACAAAAAATAAAATTGGTTTGTATTTATTTTTCTAGACCGCCGCCGAGACTCCCGCGACTCCAACGCGTCTGGCCCTCGAGACAGCTCAAGCAGTAGAAAGTCTACGTCACAGAGAGATAAAATCTCCAAATCCAAAGTTAGCTCAGCAGTGGCAGGTAATAAATAATAAGCACATTAATTTTGGGAACGAAGGTAGGAGTTAACTTGCAGAAATCGTCATGTAAGAAAAAAGTGTTATGCAACCTTCCTCTTTCTTCACTCTCTCTCTTTCTTTTAATATGACAATAGAAACAGTAGTTGTTTCATATAAATTAAATAATTACAATAATGTTAATCCAAACATCATCCATTTTTTAAACTACTTTGGCTTCTCATCATAATAAACAAACATTTTTCCAACAGCTTGGGACTCTCCTCTGATCGACGAAGACGGCGGTTCGCGTCGCGGGCGCCGAAGAGCAAATACGTCGACACCTCCAGCAACAACACCTGCTAAGCGCAGACGCACCTGACAAACGCACAAACACACATACCACCAGTTCTTCTGACATACGCAACCGCGTGCCTGGCGGGGTACCCAATCAGGCCGGAGCAGAAGAACCCACGCTGTCGATATATTCTTCTCGTGAACGGTGGTTTCTAGTGTGTGTGTGGACAAGCTTTTACCGAATTTAAATGCATTTGAACTTTACACTTTGTAGTGATTCTTGGACGGACTGATGTGGGATTACTGTATTTGTGTAATTAGTAATAGTATTGAAGAAATAAACGGTTTATGAATTAAAATATACCTAAGGTGTTTTATTATCTTCCTTTTGATTTTTGGCAAAAAACTAATTACAAGCATACATCTAAGGTACACGTAACCGGCGTGCTTGTATGACGAGATGTATAAACGTGGATGAGACGGAAGGAGTATGTAAGGATCGTGGCAAGCAAGACAGTGAAATGAAATGATATTTATTCAGTAAATTGGTTATAAATAACACTTTTACACGTCACATTTTAAACTAGATGAGTCCAGTGTTTCCTAGCCGACTGCTCTGAGAAGAAACACCGAAACAAACTCAGAGGTCAAAGTCTCTTTTAAACTCCATACAATTATTTGTATTGGTCAAATCATATGCGAACCAAGTAGGTTAATGTTCGAGGTGGTCTCTTGAGTGGTGGGGGCATTGCTATTTCCTGTTTATTTACTTGATTACCCCATCCATTGAGGTTACGAGGACAAGTTAGAGACAATGCTATATTGGATATCGAACTCGATACACTCGCTCTCCTTTTTGAACATATTGTGCCGTCCCTTGCCCCCACACCAGCCAAAGCATATAAAAGTTATAAATACTCTAAAAATGGGGGAATGTACGAATTTTAGGGATTGACTGTCTCATTGGTCTTAACTTCTATAGTTACAGGTACGACTGACTAAAAGCTTCTGTGTTCGATTTCCAAAGGGAATTTTACAGAGAAAAATGTATTAGTAGACCCGTCTATTATTTTTTAGTAAGCTAATGCTTCACCCACTCTGCTTTACTGCGAGAGTGAAATGTCTTATCACATGGCTCAAAAGGCTAAAGGTCAGGCAAAATTAAAGTAAAACTGAGTGACTGTGACAGACAGTGTCAAATGTCAATGTCACGATTACAAACGCCAGAGTCAGTCACAAAATAACAATAAATTCAAGATTCACGAAGTTCTAACTATTAAATCTGAAATTATAATATTTTATTTCTTTAACGCGCATGTTTTCTATATTATACCATGGCATTACCAACGGCCCAACCCGCTGAAGTTCTCCGAGCATGGCAGAAAGACGATCTTTACGAAAAACAGCTGGCTGAATCTTTATCTAAGTTGATGTCAGTAAGATATGCATCGAAGGCCGTACCATTATCTTCAGTGATATACAGATCTCTCACAACACTAAAGGACCTTCAAACTCTAGGAGAAGAATACTCCGGTATTGTGCAAGTCGACGAGACCTACAACAAGCTACCATCGTACTACAGCCGGCTATTCAGCATCATTCTATCAACCTTTGGAGAGAATATAACTAGGAATCTGCTCCAACGTTTAGAAAAGCGTGTTGAACAAAATCCATCTTTAACTGTAGAAGCGCAGAATATATTTTTAGTTGGACTGAAAACATTGAGCAGCATTGTGCCACAGATCCAAAATATTCACAGAGGAATAGCTTATATGAATGGAGGGCCACTGCAGATGGGTAAAACAGTGACTGGCATAGATTATGTGCATGTCAGACCTGCTGCTGCAGCTTACTATGCACATTTAAGACTTCTTGGTATAGTTACCCTGTTGCATGCGTTTGTCTCTTGTGGCCAGAGTTTATATAGAGCTAAAACTCATATGGATCAAATGAAAGAGATTCCTAATGAGGTAGATAGTAGCAAATCTTGTGTGGCCTGCCTAGAAGAAATTCTCCAGCCTTGTGTCTTACCCTGTGGTCATATTTTTTGTATGAATTGCTCATACGGGGCACTGGAAAGTTGTGCATTATGCCGCTCACCATTCACCAAAAACTGTGTTGTTCCATTGATGAATTATTTTCCAGAGGAATCATAGACAATTTTCTTATTTGTTAAAACCTTTTTTGAAAATTTAGGTGAAGGTTAAAAAGGGTATAGGCATATTGTTACATTTTTAGTTTGTTACAACCATTAAATAAATGTTAGGAAGTCAATATTTTTTAAGGGGTAATAATTTCATTATGCTAGGTAATGTTTAACCAAAGAATTTATTATCAGAAATGAACCATGAATAAGCTTCAAACATAGACAAATGTTTTATACATTTCATGTAGCAAACTCAATATAACCAGTGGAAAGGACATATTGTATCTAAAATGTTTGCCATGAATTTATTTCATGGTAGCACAAAGCAGTTTTGTTGGTGTTATTAAGATAGTTGAGCATCGACACCACTTTGCTCTACCACCTTGAAGGGGCTCAAATGATCCAACACACACACCACCATCAGCGAGACATTTGAGTGAGCATTAAAACTGTTGGGGATCTAGAATCTGTAATTTCTGTAATTTCTGAAGTTAGGCAAAGGTGTACCCATTAGTACACCCACATTTCACCAGTCATGTTTAAGTCCCATGTAATAGGGGGCTAGCCTATTGCATTGAACGAAATGAATACATGGTAAATATCTTTATTACAATGTCTTTTCCACGTACAATATTGTACTGACTTGTAATAGGTATCAAATAACATCTATTCCATCTGTAATAAGGAATAATGTGTAATGGTCTATTATTATTGTGAAGAATAATTGCAATGGGTATTTTAAATCTACTAAAAAAATATTATTGTGAGTGTGAAGGGAGACTGGCTATCAGCGACATAAATCATAATAATAAATATATTTTCAAGTTAAATAAAATCTTTTATTACATACAATATTAATAAATTAACATAATAACAATTACAGCAAATGAGAAGGTTAGTTTAGCAATACATGAGAAGATTTTGTGCTTAGATATAAATGCATAAAGCCAAGAATATACATGCCAATAACTTGCGCAAGTGTGCAAGTAGCTTGCATGCCACTGTGACAATCTCCAATCACAAGTTGCTATGAGACATGTTGCGCAAGCTACTTGCATACTCTTGGGCAAGTTACTGGAAAGCAATATAAACATTTACACATGCCAATTACTTGCGGAAGTGTGCGAGTATCTTGCTTGTCATTGTGACAATCACTAATCACAAGTTGCTATGGCACATTTTGTAACAAGCTACTTGCATACTTTTGTGCAAGTTACTGCCATGCAATATGACCATAATAAAGTTGGTCAGGAATATACATGCCAATAGCTCGCGCAAGTGTGCAAGTGTCTTGCTTGTCTTTTTGTCAATCACCAATCAGAAATTGCTATGGCACTTACTATGAAAGGTACTTGCATACTCTTGTGCAAGTTACTGGCATGCAATAAGAACATTTCAAGCTTTAATTATGAAATTTTTTTATGCCACAAAGTGATAAAAGAAGTAGAATATTTCTCGTGTTATTTTAAGCTTTATGTAAATCACAGTTAGCATAAAAATTTGCTATGCTAAGCTGTGAACACATTTTATTTCAAGTACATTTTTGCTAATACATCATTTATTTGATTTTTAATCAACATAAGAAATTCATCTTACTGAAAATTAAGCCAAGTGGAAAATCAAGGGTTACAATCATAATAATATACTTAGTTATGTATACAAATAAAAAAAAATGTAAAATATTAGGCCAGTATTATTATTATTACATCATAAAGCATGGCCACATCACCACACTGAATCCTAATTTTCGTTCATACCAATAGGAACCTTAAATTTATAAAGTTAAGGCTTATATTCCTATAAGCGATCAAGCTCCATACAATCATGAACATTAAAAAATAGTTTTTACAAAAAAGTCAACAGCTTTCAAAAACTACAAAGCGAAATATAATAACTTTACTTTCGGAAATCAGCAGCATTGGTTTGTTTGTCGTTTTTTATTGCCATGGACTTTCGAAACTAAAGTAAATATTTTCAAATCGGACTATTAAATCTCGGAGCAACCGGTGGATAAAAAAATACACCCTGAATACGTCATAACCTCAAATGTTCTACGTGAGCTCCACAAATGAATGTGCGATTCACGCTTGTGCAACTGAACTGTGCTACGACTTAATTAGTAGGGCCCGGGGCCCGGGGGGGGGACCAGCAAAGGGAGGCGTGGACCACCATCGTAGTTATTTACAGATTACAAGCGATTACGCCGTACCTACGGTTAAAGGTCAAACATTTAAATATTTTCGAAATAAAAATATTTAATGTTTTTTTTACAACCTAAAATTATATTAGACAGGGCGGTGGGCGAGGGGGGGCGTCATAAATAAGTTAGGGAGCCCCTGCACTAGTGTGATGTCGATCTTCATAGTGTTAGAACTATAGTGATT